>NJES01000161.1:0-31413 GCA_002591395.1 Ophiocordyceps camponoti-rufipedis | reverse complement strand
TAGTAGGTCCGTAGGGGTTTTGAGACTTTCTTAGCTATCGTCTTCCGTACTAACCACTAACGGGAGTTTCACCGCCCGGCAGCCCCGCAATTGGCCTCAGCCTCTATGTCTCAACTTTTAGGACTCATGGAAGGCGGCAAGACGACCGCATCAAATTTCTGAATAGCTGGACTCAAGACTGGTGGGCTGTTCACAAAGGTTCATCAAAGACGAAGCCCATATATTCTGTATAATTTTCTTCCAGGCTTACCGTCGCGCCGGTATTAGCAAGACTTGCGAATATTACGCCAAGGTAGGAAAGCGGACGACGGGTGCATCGAATAGCAATACTTGTTGGAATAGACTGTCTACCTATTTTCATACACTTGAAGCACGACGCCTCGTTGAGACGCTTCTCACTCGGGCAGCAAGCCATCAATAGCCACCAACCAACCGCAGGCATCAGCGGCCGATGTATGTATCTACGCCCGTAGCGAGACCCGGGCAGGTCTGCCAGCGTTCCTCGGAGACGGTATAGACCGAGAAGCCTCCCGTTTCTTCTTGAAGGGCTGCATGCAGCGCTGGCTTGCGGAAGGGACGTCAAGCTTTTGAGTCCGGGCAACCGACGTCACATGTGCTTTGCCGACAGCGATAGGTACCGGGCGGCCAGCAACGACGCAGGCAGCGAGTGAGGAATGACGGACCAGAAAGAAGTGGTCATAGACAGCCTTGATGCTTCTCCTAGATTGACTCCAATCGGCGTCTGCGTTGAGAAAGATACTGAGCCGTGAGCCGTCGTCACACATCTTCTTTGAAGAATGACGCGTCTGATGATGTGGCTTCGTTCAGAATATGCAAAGTCAGGCTTGGTCCTATGCGTTCAATCATTGTAGACTTTTCAATGCTTCGATCCGGCCTCGTCGTCGAAAGGGTTTCGCTGCCCGACAGGGCTGCGCGTCGGCGGACGGCCCCTGTGTTCGCCGTCGGAATCAGCAGACTGGGTAGGACCAAGGTTGACAGAGTAGGAGCCTCCGCCACTGTATTCGTTGGTGGAGTGACCGCGAACAGAGCCGCTCAGCTCCTGTTCCTCATAATAGCCGTACCCGTCGGCCTCGTGACCAACGCGCGAATCCCAGGCCTCGTCAGGGTCAAGAGGTCCGAAGCCACGACGGCCTCGACCGCCACCGTCTCGTAGGCTCTGTTCGTAGGCGCCAGCAGCGGAGCGGTTGTTGCGGTCCTTGAATCGGCGAAACTGGTCGTTAAACCAGCCGACGACGCCACCGGGAGCAGGGCGCGGCGGCCCGTATTGATCGTCGTTGTGGCGCCAGGGCAGGTATGATGACAGACTGGGAGGCGGAAGCTATGACGAAGAAGTCAGCAGGCCAAGATCGTTCTCTGGTTTCTTTCCCGGTCGGTCGGTAGGACTCACGCCAAGTTTGCGGGCGCGCAACTGGCCGAAGACAAACCAGCCGGCGGCAGAGATAGTGATGAGCACGAGAAGCGCAATAAAAATTCCTCCGATTGTAGAAACCATGGTGCAGAATGGCGCGAGGTTAGGTAGAGCGAGAGTGACGACAGCGTGGTGCGAAGAGGGCGAGGACGAGGGCGAGGGAAAAGAAGCAAAAAGGCGTGATGCACCTTGTCGAGTTGACCTCGTCGGCTCAGGAGTCCTTATTCGCCCACTAATGCACGACTCGATTGCATTGTTTGTGATGTGGCCAATCAGAGCTCATCTCTTCCGCACGAAAATCTGCAGGGTATTGCTTACCTAAGGCCATGCGTTCACCGGCAAAACTGGGAGGCGGGGCTTGTTGCGCCTTTTTCCGTCCGCCTTCATCAGGTGTCAAGAGTGATGATGAAGGGTCACAGTTGAGACTGGAAGATAATGATTCGGAAGAAGCATTATTATTAGACGGCTCTTTGTATAGTCTTCCCACTGTTCGAGCGCAGAAAGGCAGGTCGAGTCTGTGAGCCATTCCAGGTTGTTGGCGGAACACATCGAGCACCGTACTGCTAACACTTGGCTGTACTTCTGGGTGCCGCCCTCGGGCTAAAGTACACGTCTCAGATGCGTCGAGTCCCGGATTAAGCTTCCCGACCCTTGATGACTGTATGTATCCGTAACTCGAGTCGTAAAAAGCCGATCCTCGGTCCGCAAAACCCTTGTTGACTGTATGTATGCAGTCTGTCGGTATAAAACGCCAGTTCTCGCCCGACACTCCTCAAATGTTTCGTCCCTCAACGCCTTTCTGCCCAATGAATCTTGATCCGATGCTCGGCTGCGTTCTCCCTGGCATAGAGACGCCATCTCACCCGGATCAAGGCACCAGGGACGCTCAGTAGTCACTCGATGTGGACTGCTCGAGGGACCGCAGCGTCCAGCCGCCGTCTTCTCTCGAACAGCCCGTCCTTGGGACTGGGCGATGATGCTCTCCGATCGAGCCCATGGCGTTTGTCTATAGCGGCAACGGCCCGGCCCATCAGTGGCCCTTCGGTCCCGCGAGCGAAGAAGGTGGCCTTGGATAGAGTATGATCTTCAACTACTGGCCTCGTGTCTGCGGAATCTGACCTCTTGTGCAGGACGTCATTGTCTCTGTGCTCGAGTCCTCGGCTACCAGACGCGAAGCGAAAGGATACCTACAAAAATATGCCTTGCAAAACGCCGTCGCAGTGCCTTTGCACCACGGTCCTCATCAACCCCAGGAGCTCCTTGCCGGCCGACCGCTTCCCCATGTAGCAGTCGTGAAGCTGCGGATGCCGCAACGGCTGCCGCACGATATCCTCATGGGTATCGCCAGAACTCTTGCTCAACTCCGCATGCTGGGTCTCGTGGCCGTTGTAATCGTCGACAGCCGAGACGCCGCCAGCCGTCAGGAGCTTCAGCACGACACACTGCGTCTCTGTGAGGCTGTGGATGCTTCTCTCGGCCGGCCCGGGACCAAATCGGCCGAGAATCTGTTCGCCGTCTCTTCCCACACCAAGCCTCTCGTCCCGTCCTCCATCTTCTCCGATAGAATGCGTGTCGACGATGAGGGCTTGCTCGACCGAGCCCTGCAACGTGGAAGCATTGTCATAGCCCCGTCTGTCGCACGCGCCGACGACCTGTCAGCGCCTCGGCCGGCCGAGGCGCACGAGACGGCACTCTCCTTGATAAAGTTTCTCAATGGCATGCAGTTTGACAGGCCAATCGACGACGGTGCCAGTGACTGGCGACCCAAGAAGATTGCTTCGGTCGAGAGGCTAATCATTCTGGACCCTTTGGGAGGCATCCCCTTGTCGGGCCGGCCAGACATTTGCCATCGGTTTGTCAATCTTGAGCAGGAATATGGCACACTGATGCATCACCTCCAGACGGCCGCGAACAAGGACGATCATCCCACGGCGGTGGAAGAGATGCACGCGGCAAACCTTTGCCTCGCCAAAGACGCTCTGTCTTTGCTGCCGCCGTCGTCGTCGGTCCTCATCACCACACCACTGGCCGCGGCCAATCTGAGCACAGCCTCGCCGTCTGGTCCCTCGGACGCACCATCATTTGGCTTCGCCGAGGAGGTGACAACCAGACGCAAACGGAACCCGCTTCTCTACAATCTCCTCACCGACAAGCCCGTCACTTCTCCGTCTCTCCCACTTCAGAGGATCAGGGGCGGGACGACGGGCGATAGCCAGGCGTCGGCGTTGAATGAGGCAACCCTTGTCAAGCGCGGCTTACCGGTCACGATTTATCCTGATCCCCGCGTCAGTCCATGGCATCCGCTGACGCAGAGTTCGCCCCGTCTTCGGTTGACGGACAACTGCATCGATCTGCCGCGACTAGTACACCTCATAGAGGATTCCTTTGGCCGTAAGCTCGATGCTCAGGCCTACGTCGATCGCATCAACAACAAGCTGGCTGGCATCATCATCGCGGGGGAATATGAGGGAGGGGCCATCTTCACGTGGGAGCGGCCTGGCGATGTGGGCGCAGACGAGGCATCTTTTCAAGGGCGACTCGTCCCCTATCTCGACAAGTTTGCCGTCCTCAAGAATCTGCAAGGAAGCGGCGGTATGGCCGATATTGTCTTCAACGCAATGGTCCAGGACTGCTTTCCCGGCGGGGTGTGCTGGAGGAGCCGCAAGACGAATCCAGTCAACAAATGGTATTTCGAGCGGTCGACGGGCACTTGCAAGCTTGAGGGATCGGAGTGGACCATGTTCTGGACAACGCTTGGTTTGAGTCATCAGCATCCTGTTTTAAAGGACTATGAGGCGGTCTGCCGCGGCGTGCAGCCGTCATGGGCGGACGACAACGGGCCGCCGGAGTAAAATGTATATGGGTGTTTATCTCTATCAGTCGTTGACTTTTTTTTTCCGTTCTTGTGCTTTTCACCCAAATATTCGTCGCCTTCTTCAAGGGCTCATTCCATGCAAGCAACCCCACGCTGTGAACCCCGCGAATGCTATAAATAGAAACCCCGCGATGAGTCCCACTTTACGGATAGACAGCCCCACGTTAAAGATGAAGTCGAAACCTTGAGTTGACCAGCGCTCGGTGGCATCTGCAGGAATGAGTTCCGAGACAGTTGCATCCGCATTATGCCACTTGATTGGTTCTCCTGTTCTGTTTTCGATTTATGTGTTTCAGCGCGTGTATGACCGTATCGTGCTGAGCTCATTACTTCCGCCGCCCGCGTCAGCATGAGGAAATCGCGGCTGTGGCAACTAGGTGTAGGGTAGTCGCTGACTTCACGCGTAAAGCTTTCGCGGGGTCACGATGGTCAAGGCTCGGCATCACCACCACGACATTACCTATCATATTGGAAACGGTCGAGTCACACAATCTACCCGCCTGTAACTTCGCAGCCGAAAATATCCTCACCCGTACAGTGGCCGGAATGTTTGCTACCATGCTGGCACTGGTTGCCGTTCTGGGGTAAAATGGTTTCATCAGGCGCCCATGCGTATGCACATGGACTGACGGTCCGCCGGTCGCCTAAAGGCAGAAGCTCCTCGACGGGTCGTCACGGCCGTGTGTCGCCCCGGACAAGCAATGTCTCCTCCCATCGGCATCTCTCGAATGGGCCCAGTACTCGCCCTTCGCCCCGGCGCCGTCGGTCATCGACGCTGCCACGCCGGCCGGGTGCCGACTGACGTTTGGCTCCGTTCTGTCGCGGCACGGGTCCCGGTTCCCGACCAGGCGCATGGCCGAGGATAAATATGCGCCCTTGTTCGAGCATCTGCAGCGATCCGTCACCGAGTTCGGGCCGGGCTTCGAATTTCTTCGCGACTTCGAGCCGGATCCGCGCTACGATGAGCTTACCGCCCTCGGGAAGCTGGAGATGGTCGAGTCGGGCAGGGCCTTCTTCCACCGCTATCGAGACTTGGCTTCCTCGACCCGAGTCTTCATTCGGGCCGCCGGCTCGGACCGGGTCATCATGTCGGCCCAGAACTTCACTCAGGGCTTCTCCGCCGCGCAGGATAGAGACCCGAGCGACGCGATGGCCGGTATCCTCATCATCCCTGAAGAGGAGGGCGTCAACAACACACTCGACCACTCAGGCTGCCCCGCCTTCGAAGACGGCCCCGCGGCGGACGTCCGCGCAGAGAAGCAGAAGCCGTGGAAGAAAATGTGGGCGACGCCCATCATGGAGAGGCTCAACGATAATCTCCCCGGCGCGAACCTGTCGCTTAGCCAGGCAATCTACATGATGGATCAGTGCCCGTACAATAGCGTCATCGAGCCAGACACACCCATGTCTGACTTCTGCAACCTCTTCTCGCGCGACGAGTGGCGCGACTACGGCTATCACCACTCCCTTTCCAAGTGGTACGGCTATGGCAACGGGAACCCCTTGGGTCCGACGCAGGGAGTGGGTTACGTCAATGAGCTCATCGCCCGCCTGACCGGACGCCCAGTCTTGGATCACACCAAAAGCAACTCGACACTCGACGCCGATCCAAAGACCTTTCCGCTCGACCGCACGCTCTACGCTGACTTCAGCCACGACAACACCATGACATCTATTTACGGCGCGCTCGGCCTGTACAACGCCACAAGAGACCTGCCTCTCACGCACAGGCTGTCGCCCGAAGAAGCCAATGGCTATTCTGCCGCCTGGACAGTCCCCTTCGCAGCTCGCATGTACGTCGAGAAGATGCGCTGCGGTGACGATGACAAGGAGATGGTAAGAATTCTCGTCAACGACCGCGTCGTGCCTTTGCAGGGCTGCGGTGCCGATGCACTGGGCCGGTGCTCGCTGGACGCCTTCATAGGCAGTCTCACCTTTGCGAGGGCCGGCGGCTGGTGGGACATATGCTCTGAAGAGACAGAGGAGCGTAGTCGTGCCATCCGGACGTCTTCTTGAGAAGTCATGTTTATTCGAACGCGGAGAGCTGTGGCTCATACCCAGGGAGCTAACATAGGTAACAAACATACGGGGAGGAATCCTTGCCATTGAGCGTGAACAAGTAGAATGGTCCGGAACGTGGGCGGATAATTGAAGTACCAGCGACGGGAGCCAGCAGGTCTTCGGCCTGCCAGAGAAGGGGTGGAATTCCCTGTACGAGATAGCTTCATGATAACGAACACTTGCACTTGGCCGTGGACCCGTTGTCAACGGATGAAAAGGAGACAAACGATCACGAGCTCGATAAAAACTCAACGCCTTGCATGGTCAGCCTTGTGAGCCGTCCCATCTGTCCTCCTCAGACCTGCGCCCCTGTTCATCGTCCTCAGCCCCGAGCCGTCGGGGCACTCTCATATGCCGTCAGGACGCCACTTGTCGACTTCGCCAAATGTCTCGACTCGCTACAACTGAAGAGTTGGAGGCCTGTTCGCCCCCAAATCGTTTCCGGGAGACCGCATTGTCGGCGCCGTCCGCCCACCATCCCCCTCCGCCGAGCTACAAGTCGAGGCTGAATCGAGGGATCCAGAGCTCTGACGTCCGATTGCGGCTGTGTATCCCGACCCAGGACAGTCGATACCATCGCTGTGCCGCCGGGCGTCTGGTAATAGCCAATCAGAGACGTGAGTGAATGACTTCTTCTTGCGCAAAGGAGGACGAGGCGTCGAGCGGCCAATCGTGGCCAGTTGCCCTCCGTCTTGGCGCAGACGGGACAGCGTTGGGGACCTTGCAGGGGTGTCACTCGAAGTCTTCCACGCGTCGACCGGTGATCGCTCCCCGTCCGAGTTGAGGCGCTCGGCGAACGAGGGGGCAACGGGAGGCAGGGCGGGGATAGAAGGCATCGGTTGCGCCGCTGGCGTGGGTCCTGTTCGTCAATATGGCATGTTGGCGGCAAAGGCCAAGTAAAGCTCACCAGGCAAGATGTATCTCGTCGAGTACGACGTCGACGGCCGGCTATTGGCATAGAGGCTCTGACGCTCCACTACCTCGTCGATTTGCCTCTGCAGTCTCTCCACCTCATTCATGGCCCCGGCTACACGCTCTCTGAGCGCAGCGACCTCGGGTCCGGAGGAGACGCGGCTACGGCCCTCGGCCTTGGGAGGGATCCGAGGAGGCGTCCCGTCCTGAGGGGCGTTGAGCGGAGAATTCCTGTTGAGCTGCCGCCGTGGAATGCGAAAGGAAGGAGATGGTTCAAGACCTTGCCGAAGCCGTCGTCGCTCCTCTTCGATAGCGCGACAAGAAAAACAGGCGGGTGGAGGTGAGAGTGTGCTCCCGGAGATATTGGACTGGGCTGAAGCGGGCGACCGGCGGCTGTCCGGCGTGTATGGGCCTTCTTGTTGCATAACCGACTGACGTCCCCAAGGCGGGGGGGACTGGCTGTCAATGGACCTGTCGTCGGGGCCGGATTGAAGATGGCGGAAATTAGTTGGTGCAGAGATCAACGGCCGGCGCGATGCTGCATCTGAAAATGGCCCTGTTCTTCCTATCCGGCCCGGCTTGGAGCATTTTGAGACCAGCCAGGCGTTGCGGCCAGGCTCATACAATTCGCTCGGTGGCACAACCGAGGGTATGGGCTGGTGAGGAGGCTGCCTGCTCACGACGGCTGAACAAGAGTTCCCGTCATCTGTTGGGGCGTCAGTGGAGCCCCTCCGGCCGGGCGCGGGGAAGATAGCGCCCGAGAGCTTACCGATGACCCGGCCTTTTTTGATTCGGAGGCAAGGCATGAGGGGGGTGTAGCAGCAAGAAACGAGAGGTGACAGCCACGAAGCCACAGGGGGCGTTCCAGTCGAGTGCTTCATGCTCGGCGACCAAGTCCAGCTTCATGCTCGAGCAAATTGAAAGACGAGAAAGAAGATAGGGGGAAGACAAGAAGAAGATGGCAGATGAGCGCAAGGATTAAAAGACTAATGGAGAATCAAGAAGAATAAGCGACGAACGACGGACAGCATCACCAGCCCAGTCTTGACCAGTGACTCCGTCTTTGAAGACGAGAAAGTGGCTGCTTGTCAAGAAGAGTAGGAGGACCAGCCATGATAGGCCCAGACATCAGTGAGGACTATCCAGTAGGCGCTTAGAAGACGGGATCCGGGTCGAGGGTGCCACACCCCCCGTCCAAAGGATCCCCACCAATAGGCCCAGAGACCGGCAGCGAGTCGATGTCACGCATCTGCACGGCTGGCTCATGGACCGCGTGGTTCGCCGGCATTGGCCGTCGACGATTCGAGGCCAGGCACTCTCGCGGAGCAGCACGCGTGGGAGAGGGATTCATTGCCGTTGCGTGACACTCTCAGCTGTAGGGCGGCCGTCTCTCGCTGCAACGTCGCTTGAGCATTCGTGAGCGGCTAGGGCGGCTTCAAGGGCCACATGATGTCGTCGTGGAGGTGGCAGAAGACATGTGCGATTATGTATTCGTATGTATGTAGAAGTTGGTGCGGCTGCGGCTGTGGTGGTGTCGTGCGGAGGTGGAGCAGTCGTCAGGAGACGGCATGCCGTGTCTCACTCTCACCGGTCGGCGGCCCACCATGCAGCTATAGGGTAGGTACGTAGTTCCATGGGGTTTCCGCGCATCCACTTCAGGCGAGCGGTAATGAATGGCAATATTCCTGCCGACCTACTTTTTCTGACCGTCGCGGTCTATTAGACCAGTGTCGCTGATCCGACTGATCGATTGCCTAGTCGCCTTGAGACCATGGGCAAGAGACCCTCTTCCGGCGTCGACGGTCCGACCGCGCCTCGCAAGCGGCAACGGATAACCATCGACGCCCCGGCCGGTGAAGACATCTCTTCCAGCGACCATTTGCGAAGCTTGCTAGCCTTTGACCAGGACCTTCGCAAGGCGCGGCACGGTTGGCCATCTCTCTGACGACTTCGACGTTGGGTTCATACTAATCCGAGACTCAAGGTCTTCAATCCTTGAAGAAGCTCCTCGACGACATCATCTCCGACCACGCCAACCGACGAGACAAGGTCGGCATCCTCCAACAATACCTCGATGCCGGTAAACCAAGGGATGCCGGTGAAGATGCCATCTACCTCCGCGACATCATGGACATGTGGTCTCTCGCTGTTCAGGTCAACGATGACGGCGTCATGTCCTCCGTTGCCGTCGTCTTGGCTCTACTTCTGAGCGTCGTCTCCCAGTCCTTGCAGTTGGTGCCTCATGGCCTTGGAATTTGCCAGACACTCCTTCAGGAAAGGCAACTAAAGCTGTTATCCAAAAACTTGGCTTCTGATAACCGGAAAGCCTTTATCATCTCCCCTACGCTGCGTTTGCTGCGGGAAGCTGTTTGCCTGGATGGCGGTGCCTACGCCAAGGCCATCGTCCGAGCTGGCACCTATACCTTCTCCTCTCTGGCCCGGAATCTGGAGCTTGGAAACTCAGTTCCAGGAACCGAGGATGCTGGCAAATCATCAATCAGGACGAATGCCGTCCGCTTCTTTCTGAGCTGTCTCAAACACGTCAGCTCGCAGGGCCGAAAGGAGCTCCTTTCGCAGAGACACCTTATCTCTCGACTGACGTACTCCATCAAAACCGATCCGCCGCACGTCGCCTTGGAAATACTAGACGCACTTCAGTCACATGTGCTCATGGATCCCAAGATACCGCGCGATGTCAAGTTTCGCAACTTCAACATCAGGACACTGCTGAGACTACTGGCCCTCTATGGGCTGCCAGGCGGCGACTCGGATGAGGGGAATCCTGTCAGTGACAGGGCTCACGAGTTTCTCATGTACGCTTGCACGTCGCCGGATGCTGGAATCCTATTCCCTTACAGGGGTCTTTACCCGAAGGAGTCCGGCGACGAACAATCGGACGACAAAGCCGCCAGACAGGTCGGAAGCCAACCCGGAGGCAGTCAGGCCGCTCATGAGAATCAAGACCTTCCTGTACACAATTTCGCCCTGTCCGAGTTTGCCGCAAAGCTTCGCCCGTGGGCCAGCACGAGACAGAGTCAACTTCTGGTGGCCATGTTTGAGGCCGCCCCAGAACTCATTGCCCACTACTTTCACGACAACCGATTTTTTACCTTTGAGCCCAAGGTGTCCATGACCTGGGTCGGATACGCCGCCTTCCTCTTCGACACCATCAGCATCACCCTCCGTCCTTCGTTTGGGGACCCTGTGCACTATGCTGACGGCCCTCCTCCCGCGGCCGTTCTGCTGGATAACATCCTCCCCCCCGCCATCACTCAGAAAGTCCTCGTCCGATGTTTTTCGCCAAAGTCGGACGTGACGGCACTTTTTGCCACAAAGATCCTCGTCGCCGCTCTGGAGAAGCTTGCCACGGCCCTCAAGATGCTGGATCCGGCGCAAGCTCGAAAGGACGCCAAGTGGTCGGAAGCGGCCCGGCGGCTCGAGGATGCCTTTTGTCAGCGGGTGCCCGAAATGAAGGAAATCGTCCTATGTTACAAGGGGATTTCCAAAGAAAACTCAATGCACAGGACTTTGGCGAGCCGTCTTTTGCTGCTCTACTACCGAGTGATCCCTCGAGTGGCTCTGGCCGCCAACTTTGATGTCTCGCCCTTGCTCACAGCTGTGCTGGAAGGGCTGCGGCAAGAGGAGGATGAGCCTGGGACCCGACAACTCAGCCTCATTGAGTTGGAGGGCCTCGTGACTATAGCCAGTTACTCGCCTGGTATGAGGTGGTTTTCCAGATTCGAAGGCCCGCGTCGTGAATCTTCAACCTCGGCGTTCGTCGCCCTGCTTAAGCTTCTCTGTGGCGGTGACGACGATACTCCCTTTCGTCACCTCAAAGAAGCGTTGGCTGGCGTTGCCGGGGAGAGCCAACTCGTCTCCAAGTCGACAGGCTTGAAACCACTGCTGGCGACCCTGCAACTCACCGTCACTCGGGCTGACACGGGGGACATGGAAACGGTATGGGCTTTCTTGGATAATTGCATAGGCCGCTGCGTCGCCTCTCCGATCAAGTACATCGAAATCTTAGAGACCCTCTCGGTTGAGCAGACTGATGCTCCGCCGGCAGTGGAAGACGACGGATCGCTGTCATTGCTCAGCCTCGCACTGGTGGAGCAGCTGCCATTTGCCGTGAAATCCGGCGACAAGAAGAGCATCAAGCCTCTCGCGCGATTTCTCTCACTCTACTTCAACGCGTGTTATCGCTGGGAGGGTCGCGGCGAAGTCATCAAGGCTCTTCATCAACAATCGCGCTGTACATTGTCAAAGACCAAAGTCAAGATGACCACTTTGGGAGAAAGCAGCGATTTGACGGCCCTGAAAGCGACAGAGTCTGCTTCCGACACTGATCGTGATTCCTCCGGCGCCAAGGAGGGACAGCCCAAAAAGCCGGGCGAGTTGGATCTGCATCAAGAGCTCCACGTTCCCCCCTTGGACGAGGGTGACGCGGCAGTCCTCGCGAAATGCATCTCGAAGACCTTGGAAGACGTGATAGAGGACGGATGGGTCGTCAAGTTGGTACGACTCTTGTTATCGGAGCATACGCACATCCGCAAAGAGGCTCTCACCGGCATCCTTAAAGTAGCAGCCCGCGTCAAGGACTCGGCACTCGAGGAACGCTCGCAGATCTGGCTGCTTCTTTCAGAGCTTGCCGAGTCGTCAAGGTCACAGATTGAGTCAGGCCCCGTCCCATCAGCTTTCGTGGCCTTCGCCATGCACGCCCTCGACGTGGTGCAGAGTCCATTGCATCCGCTGTATCCGAAACTGAACCGCTACCTCACCCGCAGCCCCATGTGGCCGCCGGACAAGCTGCCGCTCGCCCACGACATCCTCCACGGCGAGCCGTCAGAGGACGACAAGTACTACACCGAGATCGCCTGGCTCCTCGACTATCTCCTCGACAGCCTGCGGACGCAGCGCGACATGGACGTCTTCCACGGCAAGAAATGGCTCGAGAAGCTGTTGGCGCTCGGAAGCAACCCCTACCTCAGGACCGGGCTGCGCACCAGGCTCCTCAAGCTTGTCTACCGAGCAAGTTGCATCCAAGGCGGCAGCACCACCCTCGTCACCAGGTTCGGCGTCCTCAGCTGGCTCCATGGACAACAAGCGGCAGCCGATGCGGCCGACGAGGCTGCTGTTTGCGAGCGTCTGATGCGCCGCGTATGGGACACGTGTGACCACCATCGCGTTTCTGCCTGGAGCCATGGCGGCGCGCAGACGCTCGTCCGAGGAGTGGCCCGCGAAGGAGCGCGCTGATTGAATTGTCCACAATTGAGGATGCTCAATCACAGAAGGGATCACAAAAGGGGCGCAGGGCGACGATGCAAAGCGTCTTCCCATTATAGATATCCTTCATTCACATCAATCCATATCATCCATCTAGACCAAAAACACCCAGACGCTGAATTTCCAAGTTCCTTTCCTATCGTGATAATTCGGCACCCTCCCTCTCCGCCCCTAAACCTCGGTGCTATAATCCGGAAAGATGGAGAGAGGGAATTAAAGAATATGTATATGAACAGCAAAAAACATATGGCCATCGAAAATCCACATGAGCGTTCCACTCTGTCCTTGTCTTTCGTCACCCTCGGGGCAAATGAAAAAAAGGGGCCAACGACAGAAGGTGCATTTATATGAAGGTGTGAAAAATAACGACGTCGGACATGTGCTGGGTGGCGCTAAAGCTGACCCGACAGGATGGCCTCAGTTGCTGCCGTCATGTCAGTTCTCCGCTGCAGGTAAAAAGGGATGGAGGTTGTTCGGGACATACCGCTGTTGATATACGCTCGCTTGATATCTAGCGGCACATCGAACCGACGCTCTAACTCTTGCTTGACGCCCTTCTTCGTCACCGTCATCAGGTCGGCCGTCCGCAAAATGTCGCGTATCTCGGCCAAGAGTGCATCGTCGCTGGGCAGGCCGACCATGTCATCCGGGTTGAAGTACTGAGTGCCGCTGAAGTGGCTCATACGGTTGCCGGGCGACTCGGACGCGACCAAGGACATGCGCGACACGTTCCGTGAGTCGTAGGGGATGTGAGTCATCGATGGGTGGCCGGCGAAGCCCGTCGTCGACCCCGGCCGGCTGGGGAACGCATACTCGGATACCAGCGGCTGGGCCTTGGTGCCGTAGCTGAAGGCCGAGATCTCGGACCTGGTGTCTTCGCGCGACGTCTGCGTCTCCCAGAGCTCGGCCTGGTACTCCTCCCACTTCTTGCGCGGAATGGAGCTGGGATCGAATTTGCCCTCGTCCGAGATGACGACCTTTTTGCCCTTTTCGCCCGCAACGACACGCGTATTGCCCCAGTTAAAGTCGTCCATGTGCCAGAAGGCGTAGAGAGGCAGGCCAAAACTGAAGACGGGTACGGCGAGTACGTAGAGAATCATCCAGCCGACCATCTCCCACTTGCGCCGCAGGATGAAGATGATGGCCTGTAAACCGTAGATGGCGCCGAGCAGGACGAAGGCGGTGATAGGCACAACCGTGGCCCTCGTCGCCACTAGTGTCACCAGGTAGATGATGTAGGCAATCGTCACCGGCTGGACGACGGTGCTCAGAAGGTCGATGAAGACGATGAAGCGCATGCTGAAGCAGCAGAAGCCGCAGAGCTGGTTCATCGGGATAAGCTCGATGAGATTGTGGACGGTCGAGTTGATCCATCGCCGACGCTGCGAGAGGAAGACCTGCCATGAATCGGGGGCGATTGTCCACGCATGAGCCGTAAAGATGTACTTCGTCTTATACTTGGAGTGATATTTCAGCAGCAGCGTCGTCAGATAACGATCTTCACCCAGGTGCAGTAGGTTCTTCATGTGCAGCGTGTCGACGCGAATCGTGGCGTACGACTCGACAACCTCACGGCTGACGAACAACGGCTTGCCCGTCTCGGCCGCGCGGATGCGATACATGGAGAAGCAGCCGGGCAGGCAGGTGACGGAGCCGAAGAGACTCTCAAAAGCCTTGGATAAGTTGTGCGAGATGTAGTACTCATACACCTGGATCATGGTGATGAAGGACGACTTGGCATTGGTCAGCGCCGTCTCGCCACAGACAGCAATCAGGAGCGTATCGTCGAGGAAGGCAGACACCATGCGGGTCGCCGAGTCGGGCGCCACGACGGTATCGGCGTCAATCTGCAGCATGAATTCGTAAAAGGTCGGGTTAACGCCGATGATGTTGCGGATCTGATGATACATCTCGAGTTCCAACGGGCTCATGGGTAGGTTGTAGTGTACGCGGTTGAGGAAGCGCATGATGACCATCTGCGAATCTCGCTTGCCACGATTCCCGGGACGCACGACCTCGGATGGCTTGCCGACCTTGACGATGACCAGGAACGGCACAATGTGGCCCTGAACCTCGTAGAGGCCCGAGTAGACCCTGCCCATGTTGTGCTGCTTTTGACCTTCACCAAGCGACTCGAAGCTGAGCGGTTCGGGGTCGACGGACTCTGAGACGCCGAGGATGTCGAGCACGATGCGCGGCGTCGGCCTATCGTTGCCTTGACCAACGATCATGCCATCGCACACAACGACCAGGAGTTTGCGCTTGTCGTCGTACCGCATGCGGGCCGCAGAGTCGATGGCGCGCCGGAGCGAGTCCTCGTCCTCAGTGTAGGCCGGGATCTGGCACATGACGAACTTGTCCAAGTTTTCCGGCACATTCTTGCCTCCGAACTGCAGCGCCGCGAAGAACTTGAAGGCGATGACCGAGGCCAGGAGGCACGAGACTGACAGGACCAGGTACTCGGCGAACTGGCACCTCGTCGACCTTCTCGTGTCGACATCGCCAACGTAGAACAGGTAGTCGAGGCAGGTCTGCATCCTGCGTCTGACTTCCGGCGAGATGTCCAGCGAGTACCACCACTTGGTGATGTCAGTTCCGGCGCTGTTCTGGAACAACTGCAGTACTTGAGTATCCATGAAGTCCACCAGCGACGGGTCGTTGGGCGGCTTCTCGCCGGCCTTGGCCCGCATCTTGCGTCCGCCACGAAGATAGGTGGTCAGATCATAGACCCGGTGTCCGATGATGGCGATCGTCTGTTGCTTCCCAGCCAGAGTTTTGACGTATTCCGCCGAGTAGCCAATGGTTCCCTTGCCCCAGGTCCCTCGGAGCGTCCTTAGCTGTTCTATGTACCAGTCCGGCCTCGAGTCGTTCGTAAAGAACCGGAAATCGTGATACTTTGCGTTGACGTCCTGCAAGTTGATGAGGGTCGGGGAGCCAGTTATGTTGTCGTTCTTGTAGTCGAGCGTGACCTCGTCGTTGACGGAACCGCTGACTCCTGCGCACAAAGCCGAGACTTGGACAGGGAAGAGAGAGCTGACATCCTTGCCGGCGTACTTCAGAAGAGCCTTGGGGTCTATATAGCGCGGGTAATGATGGTTGACATAGGCTTTGAGATCAATGACGTGGCCGCGGATGGACACGTATGCCCCCTTGCTATTCGGCTCGCCATTGTATTCCGAGAGCTCCTGGGCGCTGTAGACATTTTGCTTCGGGCAGATGAGTGCGGGAAAGACGACGATGAAGAAGGCGGCAATCAAGCATAGAAGCCAGATGAGCATGTTGATGGCCACCTTTTCCCTCCACGCCATTCGGACATCCTTACGCGGCATGCGTCCCATCCATCGGATAAGAAAATCGGGCACAAACCAAGTCAAGAAATAGACGGTAAAGACCCAACGCTTGCGGCTCGGGCTGTCTTTGAACTCTTCCACCTCCTCGAGCGACTTTTCGTTGCCTCGCTCGGCCATTTGCTCTCGGGTGTCGAGATTCTTGAACATGTCGCCGGCGCCAAGTGCCGAAACGCCTGCTTCGGACCGGGTGTCGTCCGAGCCGGTGAAGTAGCCGGCTTTGGCCTTCTCCGCGTACATCAAGGGCGTGTTGCCGGACGACAGAAGCTGCTCTTTCGAGGCGGTAAACCCAAGCTGCTCAGCGGAAGCGAGCCCCTCGCCAGCTTCGCCACCCTCGCCTCCCATGCCGAAGCGTCCGGCTGCCTTCTCATCCGACAATTGGGCGACTTCCATCCAGCATCTCTCGCTCAGAAAGACGCCGGTAGAGCCGACTTGAACCTCGTTGCTAGGCCATATCTTCTCGTCGATTATCATTTCGACCCGTTCGCGCTCGCTGCCGACGAGGATCGTCTCGGCATCAGCCATGCCAAGGAACTCGCCGAAAGGCAGGAAGATACTGAAGTCGGCCGAGCGCAGTCTCTGACTGATCTCGGCGATACCAAACGTCTGCACCTGGGTTCGTACGCATTTACTGTCGAATTGGTTTGCAATGCGGCGATCATTGGTCTTTAGGCAGAAGACGAAGTAGGAATTGGTGCCCGGGTCCGTAACGGCCTTCTGCACATTGTCGAGAGAGGACAGAAATTGGCCCGAGGCTCCCAGTTCGGACGGGCCCTTGGCATTGCCTTGCTTCTCGATGCTTTCTCCTTTCTGATCCTTCGGATCCAAGAACTCCTGATGACGTCGAGGGATCGAGCCCTTTGGGCGTGTGCCAGATCGCGTCATGACGCTCGGGGCCCTCATAGGCTTTGAACTGACCGAGGCCTGGAGAACAGCAGTCTTCTCACCAGGATGGGCTATGGTCTGCAGGGCGTCCTGTCCGAATAGCCTGCCAATAAACTCGCTCTTGGTCGCGTTGAACATGTTGAGCAGATCGACCGAGATGACTTCGGCATTTTCCTCGACCAGGCCCCTGACGGGGTAGTTGACCTCGCCGGCGAAGTGCTTGACGGTAAATGAAGCGGCCGTGTTCTCTGTCAAGAAGTTGCTGCCGGGGAGCTTCGCCGTGGACGAGCTGACGTCGATAGCCGGGTTTTTGCCTTCGAAACGTTTCCGGAAGCTTTCCAGGAGCTGCATGTCGGTCCTGTTGCGTCTCGTCTGATCGTCGAGAATGCTCAAGAGACCATTCCCAGGCTTGAGGAGACCCTTGACAGCGTCGGAATTGTCGAAGTAGCTGGTCGGAGCGACTGTTACTTCTTCGGACTCGAGCATATCCGCCTTGCGGTCGAAAAAGTTGTGAAGCGCCAGGTTGTATATGGCTTCCGCGGCGGCGTTGTTGAGGAGCTGGTCCATGGTCGAGCTGGTTGACGGCTGCTGGGCGAAGCCAGGGAAGTCGACGAGAGAGATGGTGTTGGCGACGCCCTCGTCCAGAGCACAGATCCTCTGATTAGCGTTTTCGATGATCCAGGCTACTAACAGGGAATACAGAGTGCGAGCAAGCTCGTTGGCATGAGCGCGAGCGCCGTTGGGATCGAGCAGGACGGTCACGCGCTCCTTCTGTATCGTCTTTGTCTTGTAGCCGAGGGTGCTTTGGAGGTCGCCGGTGCTGACACCGAGGAAAGCGGCGATGATGCCGAGGACATCCTTGTTCTTGACCGTGGTGGAAGTGATGCCGCCATCGTGGGAGAAGCCGCCGCTCTCATCGCCAGTGGCGCTGGTGTTGCTGGTCGACTCGAACTCGAGCTGGCCGATGTGGAGGATGGTGGCCAGGATTTGACAAATCTCAGCAATCTCGCCCCTCGGAAATTCAAGCTTCTTCAGTGCGCTTTTGAAGAGCTGGAAGCCTTCGGCATCGTTGATGCCAACCTTGAGCTGAGTCGGGTGCCCGAGGTACTTCCATCTCTTGGCGCCATCGAGCCCTAGATGTGTCTTCTCGGCCTCACTGGTGCCGGCCAGCAGATAGTAGAGGATGTGGAAGTTGCGCTCGCCCGGGGGCACGTCGGTGATCCGACTCCTCTCCAGTCTGTGATCCAGGACTTTGCCACCAATTAGGGTCGGGTGGGTGGTGCTGGTGGTGTCGTATTGCAATTCATAAAACAGGCCAGACTTTGAGGCCGTGGGCGTTGTGGCCGTCTTGGTCGTGGTGAGAGTGTCAAAGACGTAGGCAGCCAGTGAGAGCTTGGTCGACAAAGGCGAGGAAGACTTGTCCAGCAGTGCCGAGAGCATATGATTACGGACGGTAGACTTTCCTGATCCCGACTCGCCACTGGGTAACGCCGGTGAGTGGGCAATCGAGGAGTGAGGGTGCAGGCACGGGCGCGACTCACAGGAAGACGACGGCCTGGCTCTCTGAGCGGCGACCGAGCCTCATCCAGGCGTGGTGGGCCATGTCTTCAGCCCCAGCCATGGCGCTGCCGGCCTTGCCGCCATCAGGCCCCCTGGCGGAGGAGGTGTATGTGTTGAGGCAGACGAGGCCATGGGAGGACAGGGTGGCGGTAGGATGAGACGCATGGAAGCGACTGGCCAGATGGCCGGTGATGTGCGTGTCCGACTGGAGATGGGCCGGCAGTGACGGCAGCGAATGTTGGGTGTGAGCTCCTCCATTGCCCGTGGCCAGGGGCGGAAGCGTCGAGGCCATGATGGGCGCGAAGCCTCGTGGGAGCGAGGCGTCGGGGATGTGATTTCAGTCGTAGTGAATCTCGTTACACGATGAGGACTCGAGCCACGGTTCGATAGGCGGGAGATGCGCGGGCATGAAAGCGAGCGTGTATAAGCAAGCGAGGCCAAGACGTAGGAGGAGGGGCCAAAGACGCGATGGCGTCGAGACGTGACCGTCGATTACAATTGCACGGGTGCGACTGTCGCCTCGCAGGCCGATTGGGAGGGGAGCAGAAGGGCGGGCGGTGGGATGTTTGCCTCGGAGCCCCTTGTTCATCATTGTCTGGCGGGCGACACGAGCCAGAGGCGCATTGCTGGAGGGTACAGTGCGCGCCAGGACCCAGCCTGGCGGTAGGAAAACATGCCCGCGCCGGATAAGAATGGGCATCAGGGAGGCACGCACTGCTTGAACGTATAATACAGTCATTATTTTTCATTATTCTGCCTACGCTACTTGGGAGGCTACTATACACAGTCAATGCGTCACACAGAAGCGGGCCATCGACAGCCATCCATCTTCTCGATAGGTATGCCGTGTTGAGACGTGGCTTGCGCGCGCCGTGTGTGGGCTGGCTGGCCCCTCATGAGCTGCCCTTCGTATAGAGTTATACATGGGTATGCCCTGCCCGTATTTGTACATACATACATCCGTATTTCCATGCGGGCCCGAGGGATTCGGGCGTGGTCAGAAAACTCCGGAGCGCCGGCGCTGCAGAGGTGAGCTAGCGATTTCTGATGCAGGCCTTTCTTTCTCGGGATGGGGATATGGTGATCATGCAGCAGGATGCTCGAACGATTCGAAGTGCGGCCGAGAAGCAGAGGTCCTATCACAGTAATACACTTACAATGGGTACCGTGCTCAGCCGTGCCTACCAGGGTGAATGCTATTGGTTGAGAAGAAGATCAGGGGTAGGATATACCGGGAAAAAGAAACTTTGTAGAAAAAGGGGGCCCCTTGTGCGTCAAATCACACGTGGTTTCCAAGTCACAGCATCTTGCCCAATAACGTCAACAAGACACCTTCCAGCTGAAGTCGGTGGCACCGCACTTGCAGGCCGCGCGCGCTCTGGCAGTCAGCGCACAGCACAGCCTCGCTGGATACGAGCGCGTCGTTGAACGCACACGAATGCCTACATCCCTGGTGTACGAAGTAAACGGTGCGCAAATGAGATCATGCTTTGATGTTGCGAAGTTTGTACACAAACTACTCCATCGGGCAAAAAGCTGGCAGGGTAGCATGCTCGGCTACGAACACGGTCTCGGCCGATTTCGAGATACGTCAAAACAACAACAACTTGTGCAACTGCTTTGCATCCCTTCAGCTGTCTTCTCGGTTATAGCGACCGTATAAATATACGAACCAGTATACTCATCAGCCGCTACCGTGTCGCTTCGGCCGTCTGTGCAGCATGGCATCATGGACGCCACTGCGCCAGGGACAAACACCCGTCCTCCATGAGATGAGCCGTTCCCCGCATTACCTCAGCGTTGTCCGTTTTTAGGGACACCGGATGTGGGGCCGCCCGATCGCCGCTTGGCACGGAGCGGGCCAGCACAGTGGACCATGACATACATACATACATACATACATACATATGTACATGCATATGTAGAGTCTCGAAGCCGGATACGAGGTGCACAAGAACGCAGAATCATGCCTCTCAAGAATAATAATAAAATGTGCACGAAGATAGACAAGATGAAAAGGCTGGCCATTGTCATTTGCCCCGCCTGCTCTGAAAATAGTACACACGCCAATAGATTCGAGCCGACATGCATTTTCCACCGAGAGCTACGGCCGAACGAATATTATGTACGAATATGCCTGTACCACCTCAACCGCCCGGTGGACCCGTGGCAAACTGTCTGCAACGGGGAGCTTCCCACTGCATGCACTTGTCCAGATAAACTCGTGCAAAGAAGCACGCAGCTCCGGTTGAATGCGCTGGCTTTGTTTGAGAAAGGTAACCAGCTTTGTTTGTAATTCGTACGTATTCGTACACCATTGACAGCTGTCATAAGCACTAAGTTTAGCTGGATTGACGAGCTGTATAGTAAGTGGAAGTCAGGCATGGCAGGGCTCAGGTACGCCCAGCTTTATGCCGAGCCGTACAAACTGATGGCAGCTACCTACCTGCCACGTCGCCCTGGCCTGCTCTCACAACAGTCATTCCGGTAGGTAGGTACGGAGTATTCGTAGGGATTCTCGTACTGGGTACAAGTAATGACCGCACATGCGGCACCCAGCTGGCAAGTACGCATACATGCATCCACAATGTGAACCAGAATTAGACGACCCTTTTTGCATCTTTGGCCCTCCTTGTCCGCCCAACTCCCTTTGCTCCCTATCCTATCCGCTCGACACCGGCTCCATACTCTGCCTCTGGCGTCGGTTACTCTGCCTCAGGCGTCGGCTGCTTCCCGCCTCAAGCCATGGACACAAACTTCAGCGCCAGCAACGACCAGCTTCTTCACGGCCGCACCTTCAGTCAGGGCAACGTCAGTCAGATGACGCTCAACCCCAGCCCCAACTATGCGCCGTCCATCTCTCAGACGGGCTCTCGAGCCGCCAGCAACGGGGATTATGGCCTCGGCACCAAGGGCGACACGTTCAAGGGGGATGTCTACTACAACGACGAAGGCGATTTCACCGGCACCATGGATCCCGAACTCGCCAAAAACAAGCATATTCAGACCAAGGAGGTGACGTTTGGCCGCCGGGTTTGGGTTTGGGTCGTCTGGGCTCTGACATTTTGGATTCCCTCTCCGCTACTTCGCTTCGTCGGCAGGATGCGTCGTCCGGACGTCCGCATGGCTTGGCGCGAGAAGCTTGTCCTGTGTTTTTTCATCTTCCTGATCAACGCCATAGTCGTCTTTTGGATCATCGCCTTTGGAAGACTTCTATGCCCAAATTTCGACAAGGCGTGGAACTCCGATGAAGTACTCCAGCACCAAGGCAGAGACGATTTCTGGGTCAGCATTCACGGCAGAGTCTATGACATCTCCAAGTTTTGGAGGCGGCAGCACAGCGACACGGACATCAAGACTACGGAGGATAACATGTTGCCATTGGCTGGTCTGAATTTGGACGACTACTTCCCCATCCCCTTGCACCTCGCTTGCCAAGGCCTCGGCATCAAGGAGACGACCCGTCTGCTGTCAAACAATACGCCTGTGATCTCCTCGGCCATCCATACGACTGGGTTTAATCAGCCGAACCCAGTTACTGCCCTGCACAAGTCAGACTGGTATTGGACCGACTTCATGCCGGCCATCAAGGAGTTTTACCACGGTGACCTAGTCTTCAGCCAGAGTGTGGTTGAATCGTCTGGAAAGGACGCGCAACATATGTGGGCGAGATATGACGACAAGATTTACGATCTGACCGACTACTTCCATACGCAAGATCTCAACGGCAACACGGAACTTTACAAATTCCTGCACCCCAAGGTCAGCGACCTCTGGCGAAATAACCCTGGGCAAGACATCAAGCCATTGCTCGACCGCATTATCAGTGATTCTAGGTCGAATGAGGCCGAGAACACCAAGATCGTGAATAGTTGGACCTGCATCCGGACGATGTTCTACGAGGGCATAACGGACTTTCGCGAGACGCCGAGGTGTACCGTCAACAACTGGATCCTTCTGGCCTTCACCATTATGGTCTGCGCTGTGGTTCTGATCAAGTTCATATCTGCCCTTCGATTTACTTCGAAGCGTCGCCCATCACCGCAAGACAAGTTCGTCATCTGCCAAGTCCCTGCTTACACCGAAGGCGAAGATTCGCTACGAAAGGCCTTGGACTCTCTCACCGCTCTACAGTACGACAACAAGAGGAAGTTGATATGTGTCATTTGCGACGGCGTCATCGTCGGCCAAGGCAACGACCGTCCAACGCCCAAAATCGTGCTAGACATTCTGGGGGTAGATCCCAAGGTCGACCCTCCGGCCCTCCCGTTCAAGTCAGTCGGCCCCGGCAGCGAGCAGCTCAACTACGGCAAGGTTTATTCAGGGCTTTACGAGTACGAGGGAAATGTGGTGCCTTACCTGGTCATTGTCAAAGTCGGAAAGGAGTCGGAACAGACCAGAGCGAAGCCTGGCAACCGCGGAAAACGGGACTCCCAGATTCTTCTCATGAGTTTCCTCAACCGCGTGCACCATCGAGCCCCTATGAATCCCCTCGAGCTCGAAATGTTTCACCAAATCAACAACATTATTGGTGTCGACCCTGAACTATACGAGTACCTCCTCATGGTGGACGCCGACACATCGGTCGAGGAAGACTCCCTCAACAGACTCGTGTCTGCTTGCGCACATAACGCCAAGATTGCCGGCATTTGCGGGGAAACGAGTCTGGAAAACGACGAGAAGTCTTGGACAACGATGATTCAGGTGTACGAGTATTTCATCTCTCACCACCTGGCGAAGGCCTTCGAATCGTTGTTTGGCAGCGTCACCTGTCTGCCCGGATGGTGAGTCTTGACGATCTGCTATGATGGCTGGTGCCTGGCTGACCTGCTGCGTATAGTTTCTCAATGTACCGACTACGGACGGCCGACAAGGGCAAGCCGCTCATCATCTCGGACGCCGTCATCAATGATTACAGCGTGTGCGACGTCGACACCCTCCACCAGAAAAACCTCCTGTCGCTTGGCGAGGACAGATATTTGACGACGCTGATGACCAAGTACTTTCCTTACATGTCGTACAAGTTTGTGCAAGACGCGCAATGCAAAACAGCGGCACCGGAGTCTTGGAGCGTGTTGGTGTCGCAGCGGCGGCGCTGGATCAACTCGACCATTCACAACCTGGTTGAGCTAATGCGCTTGAAGGAGATGTGCGGCTTCTGCTGCTTCAGTATGCGCTTCGTCGTCTTCATCGACCTCTTCGGCACCATAATACTTCCGGCAACATGTGTCTATCTCGGCTATCTCATCTACCGGGTCGCCTCCCACACGGGCCAGTTCCCTCTCATCTCCATCGTCATGTTGGCGGCCGTATATGGATTGCAGGCTCTGGTCTTCATCCTCAAGCGACAATGGCAGCACATCGGATGGATGATCATCTACATCATCGCCTTTCCCATCTACTCCTTCATATTACCCGTGTACTCGTTCTGGAACCAAGATAACTTCTCATGGGGCAACACGCGTGTCGTCATTGGCGAGAAGGGAAATAAGCAGGTTGTGGCCGTTGATGGTGAAGGGTTCGATCCACGGTCGATCCCGCTGCAGCGTTGGGACGACTACGCGCAAGCCAATTACTTGCCCGGGCGCCGCGGCGGATACCAGGAGAAGCAAGAGCATGGATACGGCGATCAGTACGAGATGGATGAGATCAAATCGGTCTACTCGGCGGCGCCGGCGGGTTCCATGATGACAGGCATGGACGGGCGCAGCACATCCGCGCCTATGCAGCCTCAGATGTGGAGCCATATGCCATACCCGTCGATGATGGGCATGCCCTACCAGGACGCGAGCTCATTATTGCATCGCCAGTCAATGATGTCCATGGGCACTGCCATGCCAGACGCGAGCGCATCGTTGCACCGCCAGTCAATGATGTCCATGGGCAACGCCATGCCAGACGCGAGCGCATCGTTGCACCGCCAGTCGATGATGTCCGTCGGCACCGCCATGCAAGACGCGAGAAGCCAGACGCCGCACCAGGAGCTCCCGGCAGGCCGACAGACAATGACAAACTGGCGGAGTCTGTCCAACCTCTCTCCTCCCGCAGGCGTCCCGGCGGGCCGCTCTGCTTCGTCGCTGGGCTACGCGGGAGGCAATCGGCCGCCTCTGAGCGCTGATGCGATGCAGTCGACGGCCTCGTTCGATTTCCAACGAGGTCATGTCGGTGCCGACGACTCGTCCATCGTCGAGGCCATACAGGGCGTCCTCCGCGAAGTCGATCTAGATACGGTGACGAAGAAGCAGGTGCGGGCGCTCGTGGAGCAGCGCCTCCAGACAGAGTTGGTCGGGGAGCGACGCACCTTTATGGATCGACAGATCGATCGCGAACTCGAGAATATGTAATGAACACGACCAACGGCAGCCTTGAGCGGGTGATAGATTTGTACATTTTCACTGCTGGTTCTGTTCGACTCTTCCTTTTCATGTTCATCATCTCGTTTTATATTTCTGCTCATTTTCGTTGCTCCCCTCGGATTGGGCGGGGGGGTTGGAAACTATCACGGTTGGGTTGGGAGGTTGCCATATCACGGGCTCCGTGTTTATGTGGGAAAGGTTATCTACGTCGTCATGATGGGGGTTTTGATTGTGAAGGGCGAGCCTCGGTGGAGGCGTTGGGCCATGCAGTAGCGAAGGAAGATGGGAGACCCTGGCGCGGACTCGAGCGAACGAGGAGGGCCTCGTCTCATGTTCGTGCCGGTTAATAAGTTTTGTTCTTTTTCGCCACGCTTCGCCACGATCCGGGTCTTCGATGGGAGAGGTGATGCGTGCAGGGTTGGGAGGCGTTGGTGGAGTCTAGGCTGAGACAAGAGGGCGAGACTGCGACGCGTCGAGATTATATTCCGGCTCACTTTTTGTTGGTAGTCAGTAGCTACGAACGTTGGGCTTATTAGTGTTCGTCATGCTGGTATGAACCTGCCACGAGCGGCTATCGTCGGTGAAGTTGTGTTCGTTTGTATTCGACGGAATACACGCTACGCGGGTGATTCCGGCTGATTGTTCAGCGAGTCAAGGCAACGTTACTGGGCTTGCCCACGTCTGCTTAAAATGGGAAAGGTTATCAGCGGTCGTGCGAGGCCGGTGCCAAGGCCGTGATGAATGGCGGCAGCCTTCGGCAAGCCCCCCAGCTGCAAGTCTCCTGTTTCGCACCGGCGCCAGCCCAAATGCGGGAATTGTCCCCGCCTGGCTGCTCCTGTTTTCCGCCTGACGTGAGACGCCGATGACGCCATGACCGTGCCTCGGGCTAAGGAATCGATGGATGGATGGATAGATAGATATGTAAGGTGTAATGCGTGCTGTCCGCAGCATCTCCATCGCCGCACACCGTCAGCACCACTCCCGTCCCACCCACGCGTTTTACCACAGTCAGGAAAGTCGAGCCGCGGCGCAGAAAAAGAAGTTCAAGATGCCCAGCTACATTGTGAGTCTGGCTGCTGGCCCTCAGAAGTGGGGAGAGGCTGACGGGCGGTCATTTGGCAGGTTACGCTCAATGACGACGCGACTCCCGAGCAGATAGCGGCGTACACTCCCCTTTCCATTCTCCGTCGTTCCTTGGATAAAGTACTGAGCTGACCATGGTCGGGCCGTCGCATAGCGCCAAGCACCAGGTCTGTGAACAGGGCGGCAAGATCGAGCACGAATACACCATCTTCAAGGGCTTCTCGTGAGTCCTTGGCCCTCCTTTCCCGGCGTGTCGACCGCTGACGGAGCAAACGCTTTTGCGCAGCGTCTCGTTTCCTTCGGACGCAGTGACGACGCTCGAGGCGACCCCGTATGTCAAGACCGTCGAGAAGGATGGGCAGGTGTCGATCCAGTGACGTTCTGCTTGCTGTCGCCGATCTCGCCTCGTCGGCCGATCTTTTATCAACATGCTCTTCGGTCGCGAGATAAGACATGAATCGCTGTTTTGCATTTGCCGGAATCGGGCAACGTCATACACAGGATAAGCCTTCCAGCAGCGAGTTGTCTGTAGCAATCAGAAATCTTTAGCAGAAAACAAGATGTCTCTCGATTCCGTCAGTCGTGCGCGCTGCGTGTGCGGATATTGTAGTTATCCGTACACACATTTCCCGCCCTTCCCCCGCAGATTCGCCAACGAACTCAGAACTGTGTGGATCCCCTACCCTTCCTTTCCAGTCAAGGAGACTGCTTACTCAGCTCCTATCAATCGCCGCGTCGAACGGGTGTGAACTCGCCAACTCCTCGATCCCGTATCACTGCGAGAAACGAGGAGATGCGCCGTAGCTTGTCAGGCTCGTCTTTCAGTCTCGAACCCTCGTCAGCGGAGAGAAGCCCCCGTCGCCCAGCCCAGCAGCACATTATTAGCCAACAAGCCCTCGTTTGCCCTCCATATTGTCCCGAGCCGAGCCCCCAGCTGCCGATTCGCCGGACGCCGAGATGCTGTTGCCATGAGCGCCTCTACGAGACTCATACTGCACCGCCAATGGCGACGGTTCTCCTCTTTCTCGTCTCACAAGGTGTCTGATGCTGAGATTGCGGCGCTGGCCGGCCAGAACCAGCATTCTCTCAGCCTCGCCGACCTTGTCAGGCGTGTCCTCCAATCCCCTTCCTCGCCGACTGCTAACTCAATTGCCGACCAGACACGGACGGCCGCCTCTCTCAGAGAAGTCGCTCTTGTCGTCGGCCAATTTCACGCTTTCCCTGCTGCCGATTCGTCTTGCCCATCGCATCCGGGCCCTCCGCAACCTGCCGTACATCGTTGTCTCGAACCCCAATATCTCGCGCATCTACAATAACTACCTTCACTCTCTGTCTATCCTGCTTCCCTACTGGCATGCAGCCGCCCAAGGCCGAGCAATCTCTCAGCTTCAGGACGAGATTCGATTCACCAACGCGCTCGCCGAACTCGTTGCCACCCACACGGATACTATTCCCATACTCGCAAAGGGATTTCTAGAATGTCGCCGCTACATCTCGCCTTACGAAGTCACGCGCTTCTTGGACGATCATCTCCGGGCGCGAATCGGCACGAGGCTCGTGGCCGAGCAGCATATTGCTCTCCATTTCAGCAGCCAGCCGCACTTTGCGCCAGAGGCCAGTCCGACGCCATGCCCAGAGGACCCTTCCTACATCGGAGTCATCGACACTGCCTTGCGACCTGCGCAGACGATACAGTCTTGCGCCGGGTTTGTCGCCGACATCTGCGAGCTTCGCTACGGCTCTAGACCTCAGCTTCACCTCGATGGCGAGCCCGACGCGATCCTGGCCTTTGTACCGACGCACCTGGAATACATGGTGACGGAACTGCTCAAGAATGCGTTTCGCGCCACAGTTGAGACCAGGTCGACGGAGCCCGTCGTCGTCACTGTCGCTCCCGAGCCCCCGGTTCAGCAGCAAGCGGACGGAGCGTCTCGAATGAGTTCGCCTCCCAAATTTGCTCCCGCACAACAAGGCGGCAATCTGCGCCACGACGTCATGCAGCCCCTGGATGAAGATTCCCCGGGCGTCACGATCCGTATCCGCGACCGTGGGGGCGGCATCCCACCTGATGTCCTGCCCAACATCTGGTCGTACTCTTTTACCACCTTTTCCGAGCAAAACGACTTTCCTGGCTCGCGGAGCGGCGGCGCTGATGGTCTGGGAGCCATCAGCTCGGCCGGCGTCGGCGGAAGCTCCATCGCTGGCCTCGGCTACGGCCTGCCCCTGAGCCGGGCTTACGCAGAGTACTTTGGCGGCGGCATTGCCGTCCAGAGCTTGTACGGATGGGGGACTGACGTGTACTTGAGGCTCAACGGCGTCGGCGCCGTAGACAAGTGCAGACGAGCGATAGCCTGACGAGAGTCTGTCACGGGCGTGGGCAGTTCGGACTTGTTTGGGATGTCCGAGCGACTACCATCCTACCTTAATGTCCGGCCGTCTCCCATACAGCACTTGCGTACGAAATTACTCACGTAGGCCTGTCTGTTTTGCCGTGCCAAATTGGCCTGCAGGCCCTTGTTGTCTCTTTGCCCCATGGCGTAGTACTGACATGACAGCCTGTGACAATTGCTGGCATCGGTAGCAGAAAACATAAGCTACCTAAGCATTCGGTCGCATTAAAACAACGCCTTATTTTCGGGTTGTATGTTCTCTTACAGGAGGAAGGATCTATCTTGGCGTTCCAATACAACTCGGCTGGTAGGCAATGTTGATCTTCAGACCCTATGACCCTATCGTCGGGAAAGACCAGACCGCCTTGTTGTTATCTCTTCTCTCCCAGTCCAGCACTTTTGTCTAACAGGGATCCCACAGACCGTAGTTCTCTCGATCTGATGATCAAGAGGAGACAACTTCAGGGGTAATTTCGCCACAGTTGCCAACGGCACCGGATAACGTGTAGTTCAAAATTTCAGCTCTGCAAAACAGCAACGCGCACGAAGACTCGTCAACGCACCGTTTCTATTCTCTTGTACTGAAACCGTACCGCACCTATCAATCCAGAAACCGTGACGACTTCTACCAACCCCTTTTACACAACGATCTCTGCCGCCCACTTCAAGATGACGACCTCTACCGCCCCTTTCAACATCTTCCAATGGAATTGCAAAAAGAGCTTTTCCTCACACGCCATACTGCTCAACAACCAAACCCAACGCCTAGGATTCAACCTTGAGCAATGCGAAGTAATAGCACTACAAGAAGTGTATCTTAACCCTAGAGATATGACAATTACTCGCCCATATCACTCCCTCTCCGCCTCTCACCACTGTGTCTTCACCAGTACGCCTAAAACAAGAATTGCTACATTCATACGCAAAGACATCGCCTTAAAAGGATGGCACATCTTACAAAACGACGCTTGTCTTTGTGCAATTGAGTTCTTCTGCCAGAGTTCCCGGTTTCTCGTCATTAATGCGTATCAGTCTTCCTCTGCGGCGCATAGCGATTCTCTCATTCTGCAACAGGCTCTTCAGCTCGTCAAGGAATACACTGGTTCAGGAGTAATTCTTATTGGCGACTTGAACGCCCATCACCCTCTCTGGAGCCCGGAAGACTTGTCGAGCAACGCGAGAGGTATAATGCTCGCGCAGGCGACCGAGGACCTAGCTCTCACGGTCCTCCCGCCGCGCGGCACTGTTACCCGTCCCAGCCGGCAGTTCACCAACAGTAATCGCCAGGAAAGAGGCTCTACCATTGATCTTGTCCTCACTCGTTATAAGCTAATCTCTTGCAGAACGCTTGCTGTTGTTGATAACTCTTCGGACTATCTTCCCGTTGTTACCGAGGTCATTGCTCCTATGCTTCTTAAGGAAGTAAATAAGGCTGTCAACCTTCCTAAGCTCCGTATGATGCTTGAGAAGCTACCACAAGTGCCTGTACTCAAAGACATAACCGCTATCGAAAGATATGTTCACACGGCACTTAACAATATTAGGGAATCTAAGGAGGTCTTGCCCTTAAGCTTCCCTTCAACACTTCTTAACAACACACCGCACATGACTAATCTCATCATGACAATACCAATACCAGCACTAACAAGAGTTGATGTCAAGAAGGCTATCGATAGTCTAGTTCTTCACAAAGCAACGGACTCCGACGACATTGCTAGTGAGCTGCTTCAGTCAGCCGTTGCAGGCTTGTCTACGCAGCCCGCCGATGACTGGTTGCAGCGGGTAACTACTCTCTTTGACGCCTGTTCCGACCATGGCTACGTTCCTTACCATTTCCGTCGCTCAACTAGGAGCGTGTAGCTGCCTACTACCGACACTAAGACACATTGCGCAATGGCTTTACTATCTACCCTCGGTAAAGTCATGGAATTTGTCCTGGCTTCAAAACTACAATCTCTTGCCTTACAATACGATGTCTTACCTAGGTGGCTTCTAAGGAGTAAGTCGGAAGTAGACACAGACTCTAGTTTGCACTACTTTCTCGAGACAGTCTACAAGGCTTGGAACTGTGGCGAGGAGGTAGCTGCAGTCTCAATTAACATTTTAGATGCCTTTCACCAGCTCTCTTCAAGGAGGCTTTTTCTTCAGAACGTTGCTATCTGTGGGATAAGCTTTAAGGCGTGGCGCTGGATTTGGGCCTACCTAAGCGATAGCCAGCCAAGCCTAAGGGTCGTTGCCATTCCCCAGAGCTCCCCTTTGTTTCGCATTCTCTTTTTTTTCTTTAATGCAGAGCTATTAAAAGATTTGTCTAGACTTAGCAGCTCATCGGAAGATTGGATAGACGACAATACTCTCATCTTTACAGCAAAAAACAACAAAGGCATTATCCAGAAGCTCTAGGACGCTCAACAGATCTGTCGGCCCTGGCAAGTTGAATCTAGGCAAGGTCGGACTACTGCCCAAAGGAGTAGTCCGGAAAGTAGTCCTCCGGACTCAAACAGATTCAAGTTCATTCGGTTCAAACCGACAGAAGTCAAAGGTCACATTGGCGTCGATCTATCTAACGAAATCAAGGTTCTTGGGGTCTTGGTCGATAGCCAGCTGCATTTCCGGAAGCAGATTAGGGCCGTCAGGAATGCCGGCATTCACGAGATCCGCAATTTGGAAGCAGGAGGCAAGTCAACTATGGCTGTCCGCGCAGAGATCCAGCAGGCGTATAAGGAAGTCGTGTTGCCTGCGTTCCTTCACGGCTGTTCAGCATGGCACAGTCTCAAGTCCGCGGGCAGCCCAGCAGCCAAGGCTCTCAACGTTATTCAACAAAGAGCAAACGTCCAGATCTCAGGCGGCTGGAAAGACTCGATGTACGATCTCAATGCCGATCTACATTCATTGCCAGCCAAGGAAGCCATCTGCCTACGTTCAGTGCAGACCGTTCTTCGGATGGCCCAAGACAGGCACAGCAGGAGGCTCCTCCTGGATTGCGATCACGACAGTCTTCACAGGTCCCCTCTTGCCATTATTCTCCGACGGATCCGGTGGCACATTGGACCCCACGGCATACGTAGCCCCAGCGTACGCCTTGCGTGCCCCTTGTGGCTGGTACAAATGGAAGTAGTTGTAGAGGAAGAGGAAACTTCAGAGGAGGAAAATTCATTATAATGGCTGCTTCGTCTGGTCGCTTTCGTCTGGCCGCTTCGTGGGCTGCCTCGTGGACTGCTTTGTGAGCTGCCTC
>NJES01000160.1:0-31427 GCA_002591395.1 Ophiocordyceps camponoti-rufipedis | reverse complement strand
GAGCTACGAGCCCGAGCAACCCTCCTACGAGCCGGAACAACCTGGATACCCCCAGGAGCCCTCTTACGAGCCCGAGCAGCCGGATTACGAGCCTGAGCAGCCGGAGTACCCCCAGGAGCCCAGCTACCAGCCCGAGCAGCCCAGCTACCCGTCCGGCTACCGGCCCGAGCAGTCCTACCCGGAGCCGTCTTACCCCGAGCCCGACTACCCCGAGCCCGACTACCCTGAGCCCGACTACCCGGAGTCCGACGGCGAAGACGAGGGTGATTTCGAGGAGCCTTCGTACGAGGATTTCGATGACGAGTTCGAAGAGCCCGAAGAGCCTGAGGAGCCTGAGGAGCCTGAGGAGCCTTTCTTCTCCTCCCCTCACTTCGGACACCCTCACTGGCCTCGCCCTGCTCACAAGCCTTGCCCTACTTACGAGGGAGAGGACTCTCAGCCGGAGTCAAACCAGGAGCAGCCGTCTTACAGCCAGCCCCAGCCTGAGCCGTACCAGGAGCAGCCCAGCTACGAGCAGCCTTCTTACAGCCAGCCCCAGCCTGAGCCGTACCAGGAGCAGCCCAGCTACGAGCAGCCGTCCTACGGCGCTCCCCAGCCCGATCCTTACCAAGAGGCACCGACCTACGAGGTTCCTGCTCAGGCTGAGCAACCCTCATACGGAACGCCTTCGTACGGAGATGCGTCTCCCTACGGAAGCCCTTCGTACGGATCCAACGACTACGCCAAGAGGACGCCGGTGGTGACCGTCTCCAAGGGTGCCATCCTGTCGACGTGGGCTGGCACCTACGTCCTCGCCGGACTTGTTGCCTGGTTCGCCATCATGTAGGTGGCGCCCTTTTAGATAGAATGTTAGAGAGGTGGCTGCAGAGGAGGGCAGCCGGTGACCTCTGGAATTATAAGATATTGAGTCATGGATGGGTGGGAGGAAAAAATAGTTATTAAGGCGTTGCAGAGGCCAGGCCCTCGGCTCCTTATAGTCGTTGTACCCTTAGTGTTAGAATCAACTAATTGATAATCACTACATATATGAATTAACATATATGATATAACTTGTTGTGTTCCCTCTTGTTCTCGTGACTACATCAACTGCCTTTTAAAAAGCCTCGCTTCTAGAACATTGTCATCTCTGCCATCTTGTTGAGAGATTGGCAACGTCAGCACTCGCGCAAGCCCTTGACAAACCTCAAGCTCATTCCCACCTTTCATATCAACCCAACAACTAATAACTCCAGAGCAAAAAAGATTACCAGCGGCTCGTTCTAAGCTGACCTGGTAAATGCCTCAGGCAACGAGCAAGGGCAGCGTTCTCGCACCCACTGTTTCCCTATACTATAGACTTTGCATAAATGTTACGCTTCCAAGCGTCTGGGCTCCATGACGTTTGTCACGCGTGTTGGGCTCGGTAATAACGTTGGATGCTACGAGCGTGAGAACGGTCTTCATGTTGCTTGGAGAGGGGGGCTCTTGAAAGCTACGACATGCAAACGAGGGCGCTGTACGGCAGAGATGAGCCTTGTGATTCACGAGTTACCAATCCGTCTTCTTCGCTCTGCGCTCCAGCCTCTTCTTGCTAACGACGAGACCAAGTCGTGATACACCATGACCATGATGATGAGGGAAAACATCTCAGGCGTGCCCAGACGCAGCGCCTCAACCCTATAAAGCAGAGGCATAACCTTCGCTTCCTTGAGCTAATTCCAAACCCGGTCTGCCCATCGCTTAATCTTTTTATCTCCCACCGGCCATGGGGATTTGTCTGTCTCCCTTGTCTGTTTTTAAGTAGCAGCCTAATCTACCTTGCCAGCAACTACCTCTCCTCACAAATCAGAACTCTCCGTACTATGAGGTTCCTCCTCGTCCGAGCGCTCGGACTCTTCCTGGCTGTCTGCACGGGCGTGGGAGCGATGCCACGATGGGAGTTTCACAGTCCGCTTTGGGAAGACGAGCAGTCGTATCCGCAATGTGACCCTGCGGGAGTGAGTTGTTCCTGCTTGAGAGTGAGGATGGGACTGACTGAGTGCTGCAGACATCGTGCCAACCGCATGTGAGTGAGTTGACTTTAGCAGACTGAGAGTGAGCTGATGGCCGAGTACGTAGGCGTCCAACTGCTGTTTCGGAGCTTGCTGTCCGCATCGGACCACCGGTGGCTACATCTGCGGCGGTAACGTACGTCTCGCTCGGCTACTGCCCTGGAATGACAAGCTGACGATGGGCTCCAAGTGCCGATGATGGGGCCAAGGGAGAAAGTCGAGACAGAACGGTTTCCTAGGCGTGCGGGGGAAAGGTTCTACATGGAGGCGCTCAAGGGTATCTTTGCTAATGTAGGTATATACACAATTATGACCTCGTTCTTCTTCGCCATTCTGGTCGAATGGACGCTCATTGCCTCCTTTTGGGCTTGTACTGTTCCATGCAGTTCTGCAGCAACTCGTCGACGAAGCTGGCCTCGTCCTTGGCCCGGTTGACATCCGTCCCCGTCGCCGTGACGCTGTACGACTCGGCCTCCGGGGGCGGCGTCAGGCCCGGCCGGTACTGACGGGATGGCTCTGACGGACCTCCAGCCTCCCAGGTGTCCTTTTCCGTAATGTCCATCTCATCGGCCTCGGGATCAAACGACTGTGAAGACGAATGTTAGCATCTGTATCAGAACTAGACAGAGAAGCGTCGAGACAACTAACCTGTTGATAATTCACCACAACCTCCTGTGAGACAAGGATGCTGTGGCCATGATGCAGATCTGCCTGCCCCGGAGGCGCCATAGCGGCCGCAAAGGGCAGCGTGTCCCCAGTAGCGTCGCCCGTCGCCGAACCGGGCCTCGCGTTGCGGCCACTAGTCCCAAAGGACAACCTCTTGAAGCTCTGGGCCAAGGTATGGTTCGACGGCCTGTACGGAACGTTCTTCCTGAACCGACGGCCCGGCTTCACAAACTCCATAAAGGTCGTCGGGCCTGAATCGCCACCAAGAGACGAGTTGCTGTTGGGGAAGTGAAGACCGTTCTGTGCCATTCCGCCGGTAGACGTACGTCCAGGGCCGTTGAAGCCCGGGCTAAAGAACTGGCGGACCTTGAAGAACTGCAGAGGGATGGCCTCGTAGTTCCGGAATGAGATGGTCAGGTGGATCGGGAGCATCAGCTGGAATGTCAGGACCGAGCATGTGGCTGACTGGTCGATGGACGAGCAGGGAACCTGGACAATGCTAGTGTTGAGCTTGGCTTCGTCGAAGATGGGCTGGTCTGTCCACGATCGTAGCGAGGTGATGGCCTCGAGCAGCTGGCGAGCGAAATGACGTTCCCGTGCGGAATCGAATTGGTCGACGTTGAGGTTCTCAATGATTTCAGGCGTCGTCATTCCGCTGATGCGCTCGAGAATGTCCTTCTGCCACTGTCCCAACGACTCCCTCTGAAGGTGCACCGTCGGAAGCAGATTCTTGGCCTTGCGCTGAACCAGCACGTCGAAGCCACCAAGATCGACTCTGGCACGGAGAGCGAAGAGTCCGACGTGGACGCCAGGCCGGAGATCGCTGTCCTGCTCGTTGAAAGTAGACATGATACGTAGCCGGGCAGCGAAATCGGGCGTCTTGATCTGCATCCCCGTCCGGATCGAGCCGAGAACACGATGGATCTCAGCGAAGCGGAAGCCAGCTGCCTCGAGCCTCTCGACGTCTCGCCGGCTGCTGACGTGTCGGACGATGAACATGAGAGATCCCTTTCCGTGGCCGTCGTTGCTTCGGTCATCGTGCTTCTCATTCGTCTCTTCCGGCTTGATGATGGAGCTTGTCGAGGAGCGGTACATGGGCAGCTCACTGCTGCCGCCGCTGTATGAAGATGAAGAGCGGCCGAAAGAGCCCGAGACATCACCCGTAGCAAAGATCTCGTCCCAGAGCATGCCCGTCGACTCAATATCTTCCTTCATCCGCGACGAGAGCGACGAAGCGGCGAGGCAGTACAGCTCGCAGAGAATCATGTTGTAGTTCTCGACCGCCTCTCCATCTTCGCCCAGCAGCTTGAGCTTCAGCTTGCGGTTCGTCTTGCTCGACAGGCTAGCCACGTGGGCTTCCATGCCTGGCAGGACGTGGGCAATTCTGGGCCAGTTGCGAGACGCCCAGAACATCCAGTGGAAGACGGGGTTGGAGGTGTCAAAGACGTCGTTGTTTGACTGATTTCGCCATGTCAGATTCTGCAACTTCCAACTCACACAGAAGGAAGAGCGAAGCGAAACACTCACAGTTGGGATAAAGGTGTCGGTAATGACTTCACTAGGAAGAAGACCTTCGTGGCTGACCATGATCCTCCCGCGGTCGTCAAAGACTGCTGCTGCCAGGGCCACCTTCTGCGCCTTCTTGGCGTAGTCCTTCTGGATCCAGTACGAGTAGACGCCACTCAGAACGGTGAAGACGAAGCCGCCTACCGTCTTTACTCTCTGTTAGACTCTTCACCGTAGAGTAAGGGAGCGAAGCAGACTTACCAAGCAGATGACGACGATGATGGAGCCCTTGGTCGATAGCAACGCTGGATGATGGTGAGGGCCGCGCAGTCTGTACTGCGTTCCGGCGGCGGCACACCAGTTCTCAGCGGAGATGCAAACGGCCAGGAGAAAGGCGCAAATGGGCCTCTTCCACCACCTGTCGGTCCAAGCAGACTCAAAGACGAAGAGAAAGGCCAGCGCGCCGATATTCGTAAAGACTCCTATCAAGGCGGCGCCGACGATGTTGCCGACGTGATAGACGGTCTTGTAGTTGTCGATGGACGCGTCGACGAGGTAGTGCATTCCCACGAGCGTCGCTCCGGAGATGAAGCCTGCAAGGGTGATGCGCACCCAGCAGACTCTTCCGTGGCGGGTGATGATGACGAAGGCCACGAACAGGACGATGATGGGGATTAAGAGTGCGACAACGGCGAGACCCGTCTTATAGACGAACTCGAACTCTTTCTGTCCGTCGAGAAAGCGAACGGATCTGTTGCCAATGTAGTGCTGGAAGTCTTGTTAGCCATCGTGGAAACGAAGAGGCTTGGATGCCATCACCTACCATCGACCACATAGCAATTCCGCCCATACAGATGGCAGCGCCAGCAAGCAAAAGACTGAGAGAGCAGCACGTCAGTCAAGTCTCACACGACTCTAACAGACCCGGATCTTACAGGTTATGGACTCCCTTGTTGGACGTCTGACGGCGGATGAGCTCAAGAGCAGAGCTGGTGCCGACGAAGCAAATGATGACGCTGACGACAACAAGACCAGCCTCGTAGTCGTGAGGCACGATCTTGCCCTCATACTGGAGGAACAGTTCCTGCGTAGACGCCATCTGGAGCTGCATACTTGACAAGAGGATCTTTGGCTGACGGGGAAACATCCAACTCGGCCGCGACCTCAAGGGGAGTGTCGAAACATATATCGGCTGAGAAACTTTCTCGACGTGGTGGAGGGAGGCAACCACATGGCATCGTCCGAGCGCTGTTTGGCCCCAAGGTGCGTGCGCCGATGTGGTGTGGCAGAGGAAACACCGGTTCTGCAGACCACATTTCCATTTTGCTCACAGCCTCGATTCCAGCGGGAGAAGAGCTCTGGATTGCGTCCCCCTGGCTTGCGGTTTCTGGGAAACTCGTTCTGGTCTCTTCTCGTTACTTGCTGGTCTCGAGCACTGCATCATTATCGTTTTCTTCTCCTCGGATCAGTCGAACAAACCTATCGTGAAGCCGAGCTGGCCCCTGGCCGTAGCCTTGACAACAATGACGCGCTCAACCGCCGGCTTTGACCTCATCGTCGTCGCGCCATCTCACAAGACCTTTTGCCTCCGCCCGGGATAACACATAGACAAGAGGAACACACACAATTCGGTCTGTCCGTTCAAGGGGTTCCCGTCCAATGTCTAGCGTGAAACAAGCAGAGCAACCTTATCTCTCGACTATTGACCATCGGACTCTCCAGCAATGGCGTTAGTTAGTACGGACGGAACTAGGGTGATGAAACAATGGACGGCGGGATTTGCGAAATCTACCGGCGGATCCAGATACTTGACTACTTGCGGTCAAGTCTCAGTTCGTCGAGCCTAGGCTTCTTGTGATTTGCACTCAGTCTATTGGCGTGTTTCGGCGCGACCTTGTCTGTGGGCAAACAAGAATCAAGGGCTCAGTACGATGACTTGTGGTTCGCTCGCCTCCATCGTCGCCCGCAGGGACCCGAATTTGTCCTCGAGAAAGCGCTGGACATCCGGATTCCCCCCATTCCCCACGGCCAAGCCTTCGACGGCGCCCTCCACCTTGAGACCTTCGAGGCTCCTCGCGCGGGACAGGGCCACATAGACTTGTCCCTCTTCGAACGCCTTGGAGAGGTCGACAATGACGCGGTCCAGCGTCATCCCTTGGCTCTTGTGGATGCTCAGCGCCCAGGCGGCCACCAGTGGTATCTGAGTGCGGTACAGGAGCGAGTAGGGAGCCTCGTCGCCCGCCGTGTTGACCATGCAGGAGGCGTAGATGGTGCGTCTGATGCCGTTGTGGAAGAGGACGCGAGGCCACAGCTTGCGTTCCTGCCGCTCCACGAAGCCTTTAATCTGTATCTCTTTCAATGCTGCGTAGTCACCACCGATCTTCTGTTGATCCATGTCAAGTCCTGTTGGGGGGTCTTTGGCTGTCCACCGCCGAGGGAGACGAGCAGGATCATAATCCTCAAAACCGCAGATAATGCCCTGGCTGCCGTTGCAGAGTCCTGCTGGGAGATCGAGATTAATTTGCAATGCGACCAGCATCCCGATCCTCAAGTCTACCCGGGATTGAAGCCGACTGTCCCTGAGAACTTCGAGGGTCCCGTCGGGCGCCCTGTTGTTGTAATGCTCCAGTTGCGGATGACGTTCATGCTCCCAGGTAAAGCCATCGTGAGCGCAAAACGTGGCAACAGGGGTTTTGAGCTTGTAAAAGTTTTCATCGTTGACTCTTTTGACCTCTGCTCTGGTGGAGAAGAGGTGCGTGGCTCTCGCAACGTTGCACCGATGGTCCGTCAAAGTCCTCAACTCGAACGGCGTAAAGGGAATGCCCAGACGGCATTTCTGAAGCATCTTGACGAACTTCTCATCCTTTTGACGGTGAATCTTCCTAAGATGCACATGTTCGAACTGGCATTCTTCCCACGCTGAGCTCATAAACGCCCACTTTTCGTTATCGCGGAAACAGACGTGACAGTCAGAGCAGCTAAACTCCATTTCTGCAACGCCGACTTGCATTTCCTTGCCGCAGGACATGCAGTGCCTGAATGGCTTGACGGGCGGCAGCTGGCAGAAGTCTCCAGTGACGATAATCTGCACGCCTCCAAACGCAGTGCGTTCTGGAGCATCGAGATGGTACTGCCGAACGAACTTCATGCAGGCATTAATCCTTTCAAAGTGATGATTCTCAATCATGCTGATTTCGTCGATGACGAGAATCTCGGTTTCTTTGAGGCGTTTTTCAACGTGTTTCCGCCAGCCTTTTCTTTTCAGCTTCTCAATTGCGAGCTTGTGATAGTCGGGCGTCCATCCCATGTAGGACCACGTCGTCACGCCATTGATCTGGAGCGCCGCTTGACCTGTCGGGGCCAAGACGTGGACCTTGAGATCCGGATCCTTCTCTCGCAGCATATTCAAGGCAGCCTTCAAGACGGTCGACTTTCCGCACCCAGCGGAGCCAGTGAAGAAGACGTTGCGGCCCCCGGCAATGAGATCAACAATGTACTGCTGTTCTCCGCAAAGCTTGGGCTCCGTCGAGGTCAACGGCTGGATGGCCTCCGTCGACGCGTCGCTCTGCTGGCGTACGAACGGCGGCGGAGAATCTCCACCGGTAGTCTGATACCAGAACAGCGGCTGCGAGTCCCCATCGCTCGTGTTCACTGTCGCCGTCGACTCTTGGCTCATCTCCATGGTCGCCCTTGGAGAGCGCAGCGTCTGGCACACACTTTCGCGCTTCCTCTTGCTCGCGGGAAAAGAGCTTGCTGGAGGCGATGACCGGCCCTGAGTTGCTGGCGAGTCGTCGGCATAGGAGGATTGGGTCGGTGCCGACAGGTGCGGCGGTGTCTGCATAGCAGACGAGACGACTGATGAGGAGAAGACCATGTCAGTCGAGCTTGTACGCATAAGTATAGCCTCACTTACGTTCCGTCATTGGGGATCGCGTCGAGGTTAGAATCGAGACGCGACACGAGATCTTGGCGTCGAGGTAGAAGTAACAGGGTCGGTGAGCAGCGCCGAAGATTATCCAGAGAGGAAATTAAACTTTCTCAGCGGCGATGGCTCGGTCAGGCCAAATCTCTGACTTGGACATCACCAAAGAGATGTCTCGTACTTTCTATTCGATAATGATGAGCGGGCCTGCGAAGAGAAAGACTCGCCCAGTTGCATCGTCAGCAGGAATTAAGCGCGACCCGTTCTCTAACGGCTGCACCAGCGAGACTTGTTCATCTACAGCGTTGAAAGGCAAAGTCAAGAGAGACTTGGTTATTATCATCATAAAGAGTGTTGTATCGACCGTCATGTCCCTCATCCGCTCATCCCATCAATCAAGACGCCAAAGAATATTATGCCACGAATAAAAGATGAGAAGGATCCTTCCTCCTGATTAAACCCTCCCGCTCACTTCCCCTGACCGAAACTCAGCTGCGTGGTGGCAGCCGCCTGCTTCACATTCCCAATGCCAGGCACCTGTCCGTCCCCTCCGTCCAGCACTACGTTCTTAAAGTTATCCGCCATCAGCTGGATGCCGCTGTTGAAGCCCTTGCCGTCAAACTCGCAGTGTCCGCCCTGTGGCGCGTTGTTGACCGTCTGCAACTTGTCCGCCTGCTGTTGAGAGACGCCCGCCTGCTGGATGACCTTCTGGTAAGAGGTGATGGCCTGGGGGATGGACTGTTGCAGTGATTGCAGCTCGTTGCTCGTTGACTGGAAGTGGATGCGCGTGTTGGCCATGGCCGCCTGTGACTCGCGGGTGAATTCGCCGGGAGGCGCCATGGCTCCGCAGTTGAGCAACACTTTCGCGTTGGTAAAGTTGCCCATCTGATTGGGCATGAAGAAGCCGGAAAGGAGGAGAGAGCCGCCGCTGACGCCGGTAAAGGCCATGTTGTTGGGGTCAAACGACACCATCTGCGGCATGACGTCTTTGATGAGATCCGAGACGGCCTGAGCGTGAGCAGCACCGTCAGGACGATTATTGCCGCTGCCGCCCCATTTGAGGTTCTTGTCTGGCGAGAGGACGGCGACTCCCATTAGGTTGTCGCGTACGCCCTGGTTGGGGAACTCGAAGAAGGACTGGCCTCCGTCACCGTGGAGCAACACGTTCATTCCCACGTTTCCATTCTGGTTGGGCTGTGCCTTGGCGCCCTGCACACCCGACTGTTGCGTGAAGAGTTCTGCGGGTGCGCTGACTCTGTACCGGATGGGAAGGCCGCTGAGAAGACACAGGGTTAGCTTTCATGGATCCAAAAGAGAAAAGGGGTGGCTCACTTGATCTGAACAGTTGAGTCGAGTGTCGTGGAACCGTCTTTGGCGGTAGAGATGCCCTCTGGCTGCTTCGCAACCGCTCGGGACCGAGCTGAGCCTTTCTGGTTGCCGCCGCCTTTCTGGTTACCGCCGCCTCTCTGGTTACCGCCTCCGTTCCGGTTCCCGCCGCCGTTTTGGTTGTTGCTGTTATTGCCGCTGCCGGTCCCGCCACGGTTGCTGCCGGTATTCCCATTGCCGCCCTGGTTCACCGAGTTCCCCCCATTATTCTGGGGCGCCGCTCCAGCGAAAGCCAGCAAAGAACCCAACACATAAAGCAGCGAGAGAAGCTGCCCCCCGTTCTTCAACATGGTTGCGAACAGAAGCTAGAAAAAACGACGAATTCAACTCTGGGCCTGCCGATAGAGAGAAAACAAAGAATCAGTTGGGAAACGAAGGAGAATCAGTCGTCATTTTGAAGTCCGTCGGAATCTTCGAGCTCTCTAACGGAGGACCAGGCACCGCGTTTCGAACTGGTAGCATCGGTTCACTTTTGCGGCGTTCAAGCGTGTTTTGCCGCTGGAACTGAGACGCAGTCGGAAAATGCGGTAGTGTCCGAGCTGGACCATCCTACCCCCCCCTTGTTTCCTCTTGGTCTATTTTCTCCTGCATCTTGCGGCTGTCTTTCCGAACAATGCCCGAGTTCTTTAAGCGGTAAGTCTATATTTATTATTAAGGAGAAAATCCCGTCCCGCACTATTGGGAGGTTCGTTTCGAACAGACGAGACGGCCAGAAGAGCAACTAGCACATGCCGCCAAAACCGCGACCTGTTTTGCGCTCGGGCATTTTGCATTACGGAAGCCTTTCTATCCGTGGGCGGCGGAGGCCTGAAGATTTCAAAGGGGAAGAGTTGGTCTTGGAGCTTCAAAATAGTGCTGATGATTTGGGACCATTGCTTCGTCTCTTGAGTGGCTCTCAAGCTACGAGCGTTCGGCTCACGGCAACTATGGATCTCGACTTGGAATGAGGTCACCTGTCTTTGATGCGTGGGTCAGTGAACGGGAAGATGGCGGGAATGTTTGAGGCTATTCTTTCAGATCGGTTTCGGGGCGAAGCAGTGGATTTTCTCAGAAAGACGGGTTCATGCGCCTCTGCTTCCGAGGATTGAGAGACAGTATGACGAGAGAATCGGGTTACAGGTGAGGTTATGCTCACCCTCCTGGCAGCTCATCTCTGCAATCAACAGGTGGAGGCTCTGCCTCGACAAGTAGCCGCTCATTGAATATCCTAAGCAATCCATCCGCGACCGAGTAAACACTCGCAATGTCGTTACACGATGAACTTGCAAAGCCCTACTTAGTGGACCTTCTTGTTAGCGACCCAAAGGTTCGTCCTAGCTGCGCTCCGGTCCGGCTCCGGCCACGGCCTCAATGTGGATCGATCTCGGCCTCGCATCCATGAACCAATGATAGCCGGGGTAGCCCAGTACGGAAAAACTATCATCCGTTCTCCCTTATCGTGACGATAGCTTCAACCTTCAGGCCACCTCATCGTCACCTCGCCCAGGCACCTCCAACTTCAACATGGCCGCCTCCGAGAAGATCAGCGTCTACAATATCGCTGGTAGCTCTCTCTCTCTCCTACTCAAACCACTAACTAAATATCTTTGCCCCAGACTGACTCTTTCCAGACCTCAAGAACACGTCCGACGACGCCATCCCCAACTACCTCAACTCCCTCCGCTTCAAGCAATCCCACTTCCTGACAGACGTCCGTCTCGCCCTTGGCTATGGCGCCTTTTTCATTGCGGCAGCCTCCTTCCTCTGGGACTACCGCCTCGGCTTCGAGACGACCAAAGTGTACACGGCCGTCGCCGTCGCCATCTATGCCGTCGTCAACACCACCCTGACGTTCTGGATCACTCGCGTCGAAAAGGGCACCGTCTATCAGGGCGTTTCCCCTGACGGCGAAGAGGTATCACATCTCCTCGCCTTACATGCATCTCTCCATCTTAGCAGTGACTGATTTCTCTCCAGCTCTCCATCGCGACAACCGTCACCAAAAACGACCCAACCTACCGCCTCACCGTCACCGTCAAACCCCGCGGTTCCACTCCGCAAGTCATCAAATTCACCGCTCCCTTTGCCACCTTCTTCGACGAGACCGGTCGCTTCGTCGTCAAGCCCTTCCAGAAGCTATTCGCCTCGTCTGTGCCCCTCGTCGGCAGGCTCGATCCCAAGCGCGCAACAAGCAACAAAATTGCTTCGCAGGACCTTCTCGATGCCGACCCTGATCTTCTGGATGCCGTCCTGGCTGCTGATCCGGCCAAGGTAACCTCGTCTGCTTCGGATGCCAAAACCGGCGGCAAGAGGCGCAAGTCGGCCAAATAACGCTCCCCGTAACGGAAAAAAAGGCGGAAAACTATCTACTTGGCGAATAAACTGGATCAATCTAGTCCAATTCAGTCTCATGCGAAAGCCAACAAGCAGCAAACCACACACAAACCGCAAAAGCACATAGATACCCAGGTAGTCTACAACGCCTTGCATGCTGTTTACACATCCCTCGTCCCTTTTCCTTCCCAGTGTTTGCCCCTGTTGATCTGTAGGTCACTTCAAGTCGGCCCACGTCGCCCGTGCAACGCGCGCCAACCTCCTCAGCTCCCGGACCCCGTGTCCACAGGCAGACGCAAGATGTCGCCGCACCGCAGGCGCGTGCGCAAAGAGGTGTCTCGATTCCAGAGTCTGCGGCAGGCGTCCGATCATTTCCAGTGACAGCTTGGCGCAGCCCACCCGCGACTCGTCATCGTCTTCCTCATCAGTCTGCGAATTTGTTGGCGGCTTTTCGGAAGATAGGCCGATGCAGATGGAGACGAGGCTCCCGAGATGATCTTGTACGGCGTCCGGAGCCTCGCCGAGCACGCATGTGATGACCTCGAGCGCGGCCCTCGTATCGGGACCAATGCCCAGATGTTGAGCCGTGGAGATGGCTATGCGTATGATGGCGGCAGTGTCCTCCTCGTAGACGGGGAAACGCATGTGATTGACCATCGACAGCACCGCGATACCATAGTTAATCTGTGTAGATCGGCTTATCGGCACGTCGACGGACGACGTCCTTGAGGCGACGGCCATCATGGGCTTGACGAGATCAACGTAGACTTTCTGCATCCACAGAGGCCGCTGGACGGACCCGGCGCTGTCTGTAAGAAACGTCTGAGGCGCAACCACCAGTTCCAACCCCCTCGCCAGGCGATAGCCCACCGCGGCGTCTTGAGGCGCCCTTTGCAGCAGCTCCAGCAGAGCTCGCGTCCGCGGACCGGTGGACCGGCGCGCAAGGCTACCTGCAAGCGTGAAGATGGTCAGGGCTTGGTCTAGTCTCTGCCGTTGGTCTTCTTGATTGGGTTCGATCGCTGACGAGGTGAAAGTGCTCTGGGCCTGCTGCTCGATGACCGTCATGACTGCGTCTACCGCCTCGAGCTTGTACTTATTGGCCAGAACAGCCAGAATGGCCCTCGTTACGGGTAAGCTGTCTGAAGAAGGGCCACTGTGGGAAGTGGATGAGATGCCGTCAAGCAGAATCCGCTGAGCGACGCCCATTTCATACTGATGAATCCGTGTCAGCATTGACCACCAGCACACCCTGTATATGGCTGTTTCTCACCAGTCGCGCCACCCCAGAAGGAGGCATAGATCTGAGAATGCCCCAGGACAACACACTTAGAGGTCCAATGGCCAGCCAGTCCCATGAACCCTGAGGCTGGATATCGCCTGCCGGCAACGAAGAAGGGAGGGGGATGAGGTTATCGTGGAAAAGAGTCAGGAAATAGGTTTCGATAGGCGGCGATGGACACTCGTATCGACTCATCTCTCCCACAATGAAGCTGGCAAGGTCTGACACCATGGAAAGATGACGATAGGCGGCTTCTGGATCTGCGCCACTGAAGCCATCTGCAAGGCCGAGTTTCATGAAACCGTGTCCATGCTCCACCGGCTTCGTCGCCTTGCGGTAAAGATGGCGGCAGACAGCGAGGCCGACGAGAAGAAAATCATCCCGAACCTCAAAGGCAGAGACGACTTCAGGAATGACCGGCGTCTTCGTGTCAAAAGTTGATGGCGCGCTGGCACTTTCCATCGAGCTCAGCACGGGGTATTTAGTCATGATGTTCGTGAGCCAGGAGTCTCTTGATAGCGACTCGTCACCCTGCAGTCTCTGCGACCGCGAGGGATCTTCCAGGCTCACGTCTGAGAAGGCATCCCTGAAGAAGTGAACGGCCATCTCAATGCCGGCCACCAGCGCACACCACAGATGAGCATCCCGCTTCATTTCCATGGCCGTCGAGAGCTCCAAAGTCAGGACACACGTAAGCGCGAGGAAGCACCTCATCGCGTGAGCCATAGACGGTCTCAACGTCGAGCATCCCACAAAGGCGACGACCGACGATACCCTCTGGATGGTAGAGACAGACTCTGTGACGGCACTGCCATAGCTGTCTCGTATTATGGCCAGGCCTCTCTCCATCAATGGCTGAAACCCCAGGGGGTAAGCCTCCGTGGCGCGTCGCAGCGCCTTGATGCTCTCATTGATGAGCTCGTGTGATGCAGACTGCCGCGATTGCAGTTCCCAAGAACGTGCTGCAATAGAGAAGAGCACGTCGCAGATTTGGGCACATGTCGCCTCGGGTAATAGCAGCTCTGTGTGAGAAGGCGTCTGACTGGACGGCCGCTGACAGACCAGTGCAGCCGCGCCCTGAACAGCCTCTGTTACGACTTTGACGTCGTCTGTTTCATCCGTAGACTCAACCAAAGTTCGATAAACGTCACCGTAGAGAGGCCTAAACACCGAGTCTGTGGCTCCAAAATCTTGCCTCTCCGGGTCCGGCATTTCCATGTCTGCGAGGAGCAGCCTAGTCTCGAGTAGAATGCGCAGAATCTTTAGCAGATCCAGCTTATGTGTCGAAGACTTGGGATGCCTCAGGTTCTCTTTGATATGCGCTATGGCCGGAGACGCCATAAGAGCAAAGGCACGCGCATCAGCGCTCAGCACACTCACGAGCAATCTGCCAGCAGCGGCGGCGTAAGCCTGGTTGGAGAGATCGCCGACGCACTCGCGCGTGACGGTTAGAGCGAATTCGCGCAGCGTGTCGCCTTGGAGCCTCGTGGTGAGTGCCTTGAGAACCTCGAGAGTAGCCCAGATGGTGTCTTCGACGTCGCCATTGCGCACCTCGTGCTTGAGGCTGTCCCATATCTTGCCAGTATATGGCGCGACCGACTGCTCTGGATGAGTGTATTCTTCGAGGCATGCCCTCAGGGTGCGTAGGATATCAACCTGACAGTTGTGAGGGTGCAGTCCAACTTCTATGCCGGAGAATTTGTCCACGTACCTTGACATTGACTATGACGCCTTCTCCCTGGTCCAACTTATCCAGCAGAAAGGGTAAAGTCAGGGGAGCTATAAGACCGTTGGATGAGAAGCAATGCCGCAACTGCAGCTTGAGCTCCTCGGGCGTCAGGCCGCTCTGAGATGCGCGAGGCACAGTAATGGGGAAGTAGGCCCTGAAGGCTCCATAGACTTCATTCAGGACCTCTTCCGAGGGGGAATATTCGGCCGCATAGAAGCGTAGAGTATCGAGCCAGATCATCAAGCATTCGGGATCCCTCTCGTTCTGGCAGAGACTGAGAAGGGGCTTCATGAAAGCCCCATCACCCTTGTCGGATTTGAGATCGCGAGCGACGGCAGCGTCGGTCACTAGAGATCGGACAAGACGGTAGACAGCCAAGCGCGTTTTTGGTGCTTGACGGGGAAAGTCTTCCTTGAGAGCACACAACATCTGGATGATGGTGCGACCACTCGATGGCTGAAACGACTTCATGGTGATGATGCGCGACAATGCCGTGGCGGAGGCCATGATGCCGGCCTTGTGGTCGACGTCGAACATGGCACCGAAGAAGGCAATGAGAAGATTGACTTTGACAGTCAGTCAACGGCTCGCCAGCGAAGGGGACTCGATATATGCACCTTGGCTCGGCTTCAGGAGGGTCTGGTCGAGGAGAAGCAAGGTGCGGGAGAGAAACTCCAGAGCTAGGGCGTGTCAGGATTTATCAAGCATGGTGACGATTCGAGACAGTACCCTTGGCGCGTGTTGTCCAGTCCGGGACGTCGCCATCATCGCGCATGGCATCATCGTCGCTCGCCGGCATCCATGGCTGTACAGCCTCAACCCAGCGGGCGACGGGATTGGAGGCGGCAGGCGCAGATTCGATCTCTAAAAATGGCGTGAGCTTCACAGACCATGTCAGACTCAGAGAAAACAAACCTGAAGCCGCACGGCGAGCGATACTCGTCTGCGCCGCCTCGTCGTCCTCGAGGATGAAGTCTAGGGCAAGCTGGCGGAAGTCGGCCATGGCGGCAGGAGGCGGATCAATGCCAAGGGACGGGCGACTACCCGATCGATGTCCTGGCCTCCCGCCGCGAGAGAGCAGCAGTCGCTATCTTTATGTGGAAGAACAAGTGCATATGCCAACGATGCCGAGGTCGGCTCTTTTTTTCTGGTGGAGAGGTTTCCATCAATGACGGCATCGTGGCTTAGTAAGTCAGCCCTTCCCGCTCAGCTTTTCCTCGACTCCCATCCCTCGCCCATGTTGTAACCCGCTCTCAATTTGTGCCATGGCCTCTTCTATGCGGACGAGACTCCCGGGTTTGCGGCGGCTGACATGGCGTCCTTTTCGATGTGACCTCGAGCAGCGCCGCTGGGCCCAAGTCCACGATGTGCGCTTCCTGGCAACGACGCAGCCTCCTCGCGTCATCCTCGAAAAGTACCGCGCAAAGCTGGAAGAAAAGGCCCGGCGCGAGGGCTTCGGCGACATCGACGGTCTCAAGAGCGCCTACTCCGAAAAGATCGAGGCCCAGCGTCGCCGGGACACGGTCCAGCCTCCGACCGAAACCACCCCCGCTTCGGCCCCGGACCCCCGGCCGGATCGGCGGCCCGTGACGGAAGCTCGGCACGGGCCCGGGGCAGCGGCTGCTGCCGTTCAACCGCTCGACTCTATCGTCGACCTCGCAAAAGTCCGCGAGCTGCCGGAGAAGGAGTTGACGGCCATCTGGCGGCTGCGACACGCCGACTCGCAGCAAAATATGTGTGCCGTCGTTCCGACCTCGACCTACCGCACAATGGAGGCAGCAGCCCGCAAGGCGCCGCAATTCGTCCTCCCCGTGCCTCATGCGGGCCAGGGCGCCGAGATGCACTTTTTGCAGTGGACCTTTGACACCGCCTCCAACACAAGTACCGTTCTCTTCACCCAGCTTGCCGAGTACAAGTCGCGAGGCGGCTTCGCTCAGCCCCATACCACCGTCACGCACCACTTGGACCTGGCAGACGACAAAGGTCTCGTTCTGATGCGCGGACAGCTCGTCGACGGCCGCGGAGTTAAGCCCGAGCATGCCAAGTGGCTCGTAATGGGCTTGCAGAGGTTCTACGGCGCCTGGGACGCTGACCAAGGGGGAAGGGCGGCCGCGAGGAGGGAGCTACTGGAATGGTTTGCCAATGGCGACTCGCGCTTCAGCGTGGAGAGGCTATTGGACGAGGCTGAGCGCATGGGCTAAGTTGTTTCATCGGGCTTGCGTTCATTGAATTCGGTGGAGAGCATCGTCACACCGCACGGAAGCCGCATCGAGACCCTCTTCGCCAGGTTATTTGGTCGACGACCAGGAGTCTTAACGAGACAAGTCCCATCATAGCTTGGCCCGCAAGCCTTCCTCCTCCTTCTTCGCCATATCCTTCAACACGCGACGCAAAATCTTGCCCGATTGCGCCTTGGGTATCTCGTCGATGAAGCGCACGCCGCCCCTCAATCGCTTGTGACCCGCCACCTTTTGCTCCAGCCAGGTCATGATACTGCGAGCCAGATCGTCGCTTGGCTTGACGCCGGATTTGGGCACGATGTAGGCGCGGGGGACCTCGGTCTGCTTCTCCGCGTCCCAGACGCCGATGACGCCGACGTCGGCGATGTCGTTGTTGCCGAGAAGCTTGCTTTCGAGCTCGGCCGGTGGTACCTGGAAGCCATCTACCAGGATTCGTGTCAGTGTATATCAAATGTAAAAACCAGGGCAGGGAGAGTTGTACTGTATTTGATGAGCTCCTTGATGCGATCTGTGATGTAGAAGTAACCCTGAGGACAGGCGTAGCCGACGTCTCCGGTGCGATACCAGCCATCTGCCGTAAACGTCTCCGAGTTGAGAGCCGGCCGCTTCCAGTACCCGCTGAAGACATTAGGGCCCTTGAACAGCAGCTCGCCCGCTTCGTTGGGCGGCACCTCGTTGCCATCCGGATCAACAATTTTAGCCGTTATATTCGGCAAAAGCCTGCCCACGGATCCCTGAAAGCGCCACCACTCATCCACGAGCTGGCAGTTGGTAACGGGGGCCGTCTCTGAGAGCCCATAGCCCTGTTTGACGCCCACGCTGAACCGTTGCCAGACGGCGGCGACGAGATCTTTACTGAGAGGCGCGGCGCCAGAGGTGATGAAGCGGAGCGACGAGAGGTCGTAGTCGGAGACGGCCGGGTGGCGGGTCAGCAGCAGGACGATGGGAGGTGGGACGTAGAGAAAGGTGATTTTGAGCTTTTGGATGAGGCGGCATGTTTCGACGATGTCGAAGCGCGGCATGACGTGACAGGTTGCTCCGCTGACTATTGTGGTGTTGATGACGACAGAGAGGCCCTAGAGGGAGTAGTCAGGATTCTGTCTTTTGGGAGTGGTGGTTCATGGAGATGGCATATAGGGTCGTGTGTGAAGTGAGGGACTGATGTGAGAGACTTTGTGTGAGAGTCCGAAAGAGAATCGGACGGGAGACCAGAAACAGAGAACAGCGACTCAACAAATGAAAATGACAGACGGATACTCACATAGATGTGAAAAAACGGCAGCACACCCAGATGCCGGTCGAGATCCCAATGCAGAAACAGGGTATCCCCCTTGTAGCTCTGCACCGCATTAGCCACCACGTTATAGTGCGAGAGCATGACCCCCTTGGGCATCCCCGTCGTCCCAGAACTATAAACGAGAAAGGCCAGATTCTTCTTGGCATCAACCTCTGCCCGCTGAGGCGTAAACCACTTCCCCGTCGGCCCAATTTCATTCCAATGCCTACACCGACCCTCTCCGCTCCCCTGCTGAGCCCCGAGCAAGAAGACACGATCGGCAGGCAAGCCGACTTCCGCCGCGGCCTCGAGGGCTTTATCAAGGACGGCGGGATGCGTAACGAGCGCGCGGGCCCCCGAATCGCGCAGCTGACGGGCCAGGTCTTCGGCCGTGTAGGTCGGGTTCGCGGGCGTGACGACGCCTCCGGCCCAGAGGACGCCGAGGTTGACGACGGGCGTGTCGATGTCATTGGGCGCGTATACGGCTAGCATGTCGCCGGCGGACCAGCCCAGTTGCTGGCGGAGGCCAAGACCGAAGCGCTGGGCGAGGTGCTTGACCTGAGCAAAGGTGTAGCTTCGGGGGCTGTCGGCGTCGACGAAGAGGGCTGTCGGTGTTCAGCTTACTCCGTTTCCTGAGTATCTCGGGAGGGGGATCACGGACTGTGGTCATCGGGATATGGCTTCGGCCTCTCCATCAGAAACGTCCATAGATCGACGTCTGGGATCTCCATGTCCCGCCATGGCGAAGAGATGGGCATGGTGAAGGCTGGTGACGAGCTGCTTGGACAGACGCTCTTTCAAAGGGTGTTTACTTCGAGACAGACGGGACGGCTCAGCTGAGGTTATAGGTAGGCCTGCATGGTCACCGGTACTGGAATCGGCATTCTCGGCCCCCACGGCACTAGCCTCGGCGCCGGCGGGATGTTTGCGGTCCGATTGGGGATCTGGGAACTCCGTCTCCATCCTCCCACGCGGAGCCGAGACGTCATTACTAGTCGACAACTAGGTAGCTTCGATCGGGGATGTCTTCGATAACGCCGTCAATTGCTTTCTATTCGTACGAAGTATTCGTATGCGGTATGTAATTGTCCATCCGGGTAAATGTATTGACCTCCGTCGTGAGGCATGGCAACTCGGCCGTTGATGCAGGTATAGCGTCTCAGTCATTAACCATTATACAGACACATCCTCTCCCTCGTGACACAGGCCGTCCCGTCCATCCTCTTTCATACCTCCTCGACGGCCTCGCAGCCCGCCGGCACGCGGCACGAATGTCTCACGTCACACGTCTTCCACAGCACCTCCCGCACCTCTTTGAAGACCTGGTCGACAGCGTCCATGGCCCAGATGACGTCCAGGTGCTCGTACCCGTCCACAACCTTGCTGTGAACCACTCGCACGTGCGGCTCTCGACCCTCCTCGAACCTCTGAAGCAGTCGTCGCCCGTCAACCAGATCGTCGTTGCCGCAAACCCACAGCGCAAACGGAGGAACTCGCTCGTCGTACCAGGCGTCGCTCATCACGTCTCCCGTCTCCTTCGTTGCCAGTATGCACCGGTGCTTAGCGAAGCCCTCGCGCCCGAGCCACCAGCGCATCGACTCGGCACTGACGTAGACGGGCGCAAACTGAAACATGCGGTCTCGTAGCTCACGATCCCATCGCGCGTCCGTCCAGTCAAACAGGTAGGAAAACACCCTGTAGCCCATCCACCCGTACAGCCGCGGCGGCAGCAGTCGATGCATCTGCATCATCAACGGGATAAAGGCGTGCACTCCGAACACGGCCCGGAACATGCTCGTCGATATTACCCGCATGAATCGAAAGTACGTCTTACCGACCAGCGGTCCCGCGTACGCCGCAGGTGCCAGGGCGCAAAACACCGTCAACCGGTTTCCGAGCTCCGGCCGTTGTTCTTTGGCCAGCGCCACCAGCGTCTGCGCCGTCCCCTGAGAGTGGCAGACGAGGCCCATCTTAGCGAAGCCCGTTTCAGCCACTATCCTTGCCGTCAGCGCCGGCAGGTCCAGCACGCCCATCTGTCGGATGTTCCAGCACCACATGCGCGGGTCGCTGTAGTCGAGTGTCTGATGTCGGGGCCGGAATCCGCACCGATTGTTGCCCAGCCACACGTCAAAGCCCGACTTACACAGCCAAAAGGCTAGCGACTCGTCATCGTTGCTGCAGTACGCGCCGGAGCTCTGCAGCAGCCCATGCATTAAGAGAACGGGGAATCGTCGGCCCCTTTCTGCCGTCTCACTCTGCCCATCGGACTGTCGAAGAGCTGTCTTCTTTTCATCGCATTCTTTGGGGTCGAAGACGTGCCAGAGCTCGAGTATGAAGCCATCTTCAGTCTCCACCAGAAACGTCTCGGCGTCTAGCCCGACCCTTCTCGCGTAGTAACTGACGTCGCATACGATCGGGTCCCTTCCCCCTTCTGTCGGGGGATACTCGTCTGCCGTCTCCTCGTCGTCCGGGACTAAATGGTTCTTGGAGGCTTTTCTTTCCCACTTCTTGCGCGCCTTTCTTCTCATCTCCGACCGCCTTTTTTCCTCCTCGTAAAACGCACGCTGATGATCAAGGTTTAGTAGCAACAGCCTGCGACAGATACTTGGCACGCTGCTCAACAAGGAGCCGGCCACGATGGCGCCAAGAAAACAAAGGCTGAGGACAGATGACGACAGTCGGTAGAGTAGGCTCTGAGAAGTGCGTAGGAGAGATGGCGGGCCGTAAACCGGAAGAGGAGGAAATAGAGAGTGCGTGTAAGACGGGGTAGTCGACTCTCGCACCGCGACCTCGACCGATCTCTGTGCAATTTTGTCATTCGGCCTCGGTGACACCTGGATGACGTGGTCTGGCGTTTCGACGGCATCTGGACTCGCCGTCTTGTTGTAGCTGATGTTATCCCGATGGCACTCGACAGCTCCCGATTCTCCCATGACGTTTCCGTTGACCGATGCGCTCAGCACGGGGTCTTGCGGCGTGACTAGATGGGCATGGATGGCTGCAGAAGAAGAGCCAGACGTTGAGAGCTTTCGAGAGAACCTGGCGGCCGTTAGCGCCAGCGGATGGCGGGTGTTGTCTTGAGACGCCTCCATGACAGTCGTTCGAGCACAGGCTGGGATCAGCGGGAAGTTGACGGCCAGCAAAAGAGGAAGAGGGCGCGATGATACGCAAGTTATCCGGATATGTAGGTGCCGGCAACAGTAAACATGAATAATGAAATTATTTCGTATCGACATGCAAGCCTTCCGGTATCAACAACAACAAGCGGTCGGTCGGGACAGGGGTCATAAGCCCCTGAAAGCGTGGGGCGATTGACGACATTCATCAACGGAGGACGGACAGAACGCTTCAGACGGCGCTGAGGATGTCATGGGCCCACGGGACAGTCTGGAAATCGATAGACGTCACGCGGGCTGATGGTGCGAGGCTCCCTGCCCCTGGCGGCTGAGCGTCGAAACGAGAGACTCTGATCTTGATACAGAAAAGGGGCCTGGCGCAGATTGCCGCGGCTCCGACGACGCATGACCCGCATGATTCGCCGTCCGAGCGCCAAACAGGCGGGGCGCCGGCGGAAGATAGGGCCCTTATGTTAGGTTCTCGAATTGTTGGGTCATTTCCGCTGTTTGTTGCTTGCTTTTTGTTGGCTTATGGTTCATCATGATGCCGAGCAGTATCGCGAGATCACGTGATGTCGCGATGTGCGCCGGTCACGAGCTCTACCACGTGCCCTTGATCCCCTTCGCTGCTGGCCACCAGACCTCGGCATAGATGACCGTCACAGCGAGTCGCATGAGCTCTGGTGGGTTGCAGCAGAGCCGCCCTCACAATTGCACCGTATCAGCAGCCTAGTCGGGATGAGCCGAGGCTTCAGCCGCCCGAGCTAATCCCGAAAGAGTCGCTCCGAGCCTCTCCATATCCATCTCCGCCAGGTTGAACCTCAACTACCCACAAGCTTGAAGCTGATGCAATGACCGCTCCGGCGGCCGCGCCGCTCCGGAGCCTGGCCCGCAGACGCCGGTCGGACAAGCCCGCAGCCTCTGCTAGCCTTATACTCGACCCCAGGGTCAAGGGCGACGCCGGCTTGCTGTCCGATCAGCTCTTCGCCGAGCTCTTCCCGCACTTGGCCGATTGTGTGTCCAGCTTTTCGGCTTGCCTCCTAATGTGCGAGCTGCTTCTAATTGTCTGTGAGCTCCAGCTGTGCCGCCGTGCGACGACGAACAGAAGCCTCGGATATACCACGTTGCCATCTCGCCTTGGCTGCCCATCCCGAGGCGCTCGGAAACGGCCTGGACCATCGTGCCCGTCGCGACATCGTCCTCGCTGCCACCGACTGCTCTTCACTTCTCTCCGTCCTCCCAGGCCCTCCAGAGCTTCGCCGCCACCCTGCAGCAAATTGCACCCTCGAAGCTCTCGGGCTACAGCCGCGCTGGCATCGAGATCCTTGTCCTCGACGTCGCTCCCCTGCCACTCGACACCGTTTTTGTCAGTCTTGAGAGCGACTCGACAAAAAGACTTGAGAATGGCGAAGGAACCTTTTACGACCAGCACCCCGATCAATATCGGGGTGGCAAGATGTCATTGAAGGGTCTCGGTCCCACGGAGCTCCTGGCTGCTGCCATCAGGACATCGCTCGCTTCTCTGAACGTCGTTCACACGGGGGACTTGGTGCCGCTACCGCTGGCTCCGCATCCCGTCACTCACGCTCCGCCCAATCCGGCTTCCATACTTCTTTGCGAACCGGTAGCCCAGGGAATCCTCACCAGCTCGACAAAGCTGGTGCTTATGCGAGGCCGCCTTCGCTCGAGACGCGGACGACGCAATGTATCCATCGCGGCCCATGACCCCAGAGACGATGACGATGACGCGCATGATGACCGCTTCTTCTCCGCGGCGGAAGACCGCCATCGTATAGATGCCTGTGCCGACCAAGTTGAATCCGCCGACGAGTCGGAGACGGACGCCGGGCCGGAGCAGAATGAACCAGAAGACGAGCTCTCAGACGACTCCATGGACGACATGATCTCGTTGCAGACGCCCGCTCTACCGCCGACCAGCACGAGTACCCAGCCCGGGACGCCCATGACTGTTAGCACCCTACGCGGCCGGAGAACCAACGGCGTTACCAGCCCTGGCTCCGTCTTCTCCAACATGACCTCGACCACGGCCAGGCCCGATCAGACGAGGGGTCGCCTGTTCAAGTCGCAAGGGCTGCTGGAGCCGATACCGGCCGAGCTTCTGCACCCGACGCCCGCGCCAGAGGACGACGAGGAGGCCAGAGTCTACGTCGACATGTCGTCGCTTCCTAAGCTCGGCTGCTTCTCCGGCGACTGGGCGCGCATCGAGGCAGCTGAGGAGCCGCCAACTAATGGCTTCGGTCCTTTTGGTCTAGGTAGCTTCGGCCAAGCAGAGCCGGAGACAACATGGCGACCTGTGCGGGTATTCGGCCTTCCAGAAGCCTACTCTCAGCGCCCGCTGACCCGGATAGCCAGCTCTGAGCGCAACCCGTCCTTTTTCGGTTCGCAAGTGAAGCGGATGACGAGCCCATCCGCCTACGCGTCTCCCCTTCTGCTCGCCAATCTGGACGGTACTTCATATCTGCGAATCTCGGCGCTCAAGAGGTCATCTTTCCCCGGAAAGAGCGCACAGTCTCGCTTCAGCAACGCATCGCATCCCCCTTATGCCAAGGATATCGCCATTCACCACATCCGATCTCCCATCTCGGCGGAGCGCGCCTACCAGACAGCCGTCTTGGGCGGCCTTAAACGCTATTTTGCTCGCAAGATCCGACTGGTACGGACTGGCGACCTGATTGCGGTGCCCGTTGACACCCGGCTGGGCCAAGTCCTGCGAGAAGGGGGCACCGGCGGCGAGGTCGACGACGTCATGGCGCTGACAACTGGCGACAGCAACAGGCACATGGACAGCGTTGCCTGGTTCAAAGTAGGTCATATACAGATACAGAAGTCGGATGACGATGACGACGAGGGTTTCTGGGGGTCCGTCGCGAGCATCGACAGTTCCGCCGTAGGAATGCATGGGACCGGCTTCGAGACGAGCCGTGTCCCGGGAGTCGACCACAGCACATGGCCATACTATCTGGGCTTGAAAAGGGCTCCCAGGCGGTCGTCAGATGGCATACCGTCTTCTCTGGTCGAGCGTCGGCCGCCGTTTGTCTCAACTCTGCAACGTCAGCTCCGAGAGCTCGTGTCTGCAGCGACGAGCCCGGCAGCTGTCCACCTCAAGCTGCCTCCCGTGGCCGTTCTGCTGACTTCGAGTCACCGCAACATTGGCAAGGCAACGCTGGTCCGGGCGGCGTGTGCCGACGTCGGCCTCCATGCGTACTCTATCGACGCCTACGACATCCTGAGCGAGGGCGGTGGCGGCAGCGATGTCAAGACGGACGGCTTCCTCAGGACCCGTGTGGAGCGGGCCATGAGTTGCGGCCCGGATTGCTGCGTGCTCCTCGTCCAGCATCTAGAGGCGCTGACAGCCGACCGGATCGAGGCCACGATGAGGGACTTGGTGCAGGAGACACGAGTCTTGGTAGCAACGACTAACGAGGTCGACAAGGTGCCCGAGGGGCTGCGGGCCATGTTCACCCACGAGCTGGAGATGGGTGCGCCCGACGAGGCCGAGAGGGAGGCCATTCTGGGCGCCGTCGTCGACGACAGGGGCGTCAGCCTGGAGCCGACGCTGGATCTGGCGTCCATTGCGCTCAAGACGGCGGCGCTGGTAGCAGGCGACCTGATGGACGTGGTTGGACGGGCGACTCTCGCCCGTGACGCCCGAGTACAGCGGCTCTCAGAGAGAAAGGGCGTGACGATTGGTGATGTCGTCGTGGCGGGCGGGACCGAGGCTCGCTGTCTCATCTCGACAGACTGGGACGTGGCGGTCGACGCAGCACGGAAGAAGCTATCCGACTCGATCGGGGCGCCCAAGATTCCCAACGTGACGTGGGACGACGTGGGCGGCCTGAGCAACGTCAAGGACGCCGTCGCGGAGACGATCCAGCTTCCTCTCGAGCGGCCGGAGCTGTTCGCCAGGGGCATGAAGAAGCGATCCGGCATGCTGCTCTACGGCCCGCCTGGAACAGGCAAGACGCTGCTCGCCAAGGCCATCGCAACGGAATATAGCCTCAACTTCTTCAGCGTCAAGGGGCCAGAGCTGCTCAACATGTACATTGGCGAGTCCGAGGCCAACGTCCGACGCGTGTTCCAGCGCGCACGCGACGCTCGTCCCTGCGTCGTCTTCTTCGATGAGCTTGATTCTGTTGCGCCCAAGAGGGGGAATCAAGGTGATAGCGGTGGCGTCATGGATCGTATCGTCTCGCAGCTTCTCGCTGAGCTGGATGGCATGTCGTCTGGCGGTGATGGACATGGTCAAGGGAACGATGAAGGGGGCGGTGGGGGAGGCGTCTTCGTGATAGGGGCTACCAATAGGCCTGACTTGTTGGATCCGGCGTTGCTTCGTCCGGGCCGCTTCGACAAGATGCTCTACCTCGGCGTCCCGGACACGCACGACAAGCAACTCACCATCCTCGAAGCCCTAACCCGAAAGTCAGCGCTCCCCCCTTTCATCCCCCGAGCATCGAGGCAGACCTCCAAGCTAATCAACCTCCAGATTCGCCCTCGACGCCACCGTCTCCCTCCCCATCGTGGCCCAGCGCCTACCCCTATCCTACACGGGCGCAGACCTCTACGCCCTCTGCAGCGACGCCGTGCTCAAGGCCGTGACGCGACAGGCCTCGTCCGTCGACGCCGCCGTCGCGTCCCTCAACGCCAAGCGTCCGTCCGGCGCGCCGCCCGTCTCGACAGCGGCCTTCTTCGATCATTATGCTACCCCTGCGCAGCTTGCGGTCCGCGTCTCGGATGCGGATTTCGTGGCGGCGCAGGGGGAGCTTACGCCTAGTGTTAGTGAGGGGGAGCTGAGGCATTATGAGAGGGTTAGAGCTGCTTTTGAGGGTGTTGACGATGGTCGGCGCTTGGAGAATAGGGGTTCGGAGGAGGGGAAGGGGAAGGGGAAGGCGATCGCTACGGGCAGCGCAGACGAGCAGTCTGATTCGAACACTGCTGTCAACGGAGGCTCGTCCAAGGGAAAAGGCAAGGCCGTCGCCGGCTTTCGCGAAGGGACTGCAAGTGATGACGATGGGCTGTACTAAGATTGTCGTCGTCGACAGTTGTATCAACTACCTATGTGCGCATGTATGTATGTACTGACGTCTGCGCTGCAGATGTTAATGGAGTATAAGTAAACCCCTTGCCCCTATGAACCAGTCCAACGCCGCGGTACAAGACACACATGGTCTGTCCGTGAGCAAACATGATACAGAACAGGATCACTCCCCTTTGTCGGCACCCTCTCCATCTCCATCCGCACCGTCTTCGACTCGGTCCGCCTCAACGGCATCGTCGACGCGCACCGCCTCCCGCTCCTCCGCCGCGTGGATTTCTTCAGGCTCGGCGCCGGGCGTCTTAGCCGCCGAGGCGACGGGCGGTTCCGGCGCAGTGGGCGGGTCCACCTCGGCTTGGACGGGCGGTGCCTCAGTCACAGCCGGCTCAGACTGGCGGCCTGACCAGCAGGCCGACCCTGGGCTCTGGAGAGAATCGTCGTTACACGGGGGCCACGCGGCCGTCGAGGGACACTGCAGGCCCGGGGCGGTGACGGGCGGCTCGGACGGCGGAGTCGTGTTGGGCGTCTGCTTGCCGTGGACTTTCTCGCGGAGAGTCTTTGTGCGGAGAGCCTTGGCTTTCTGGGCGGCTTCGTCTGCGACGGAGCGAATGGGGATGGCGGTGGCGGTGGCGGGGGGAGCTGCCGATGTGGGAGTCGAGGAGGAGGACGAGGCGTCTTCGGCGGAAGGGTTTTGCTGCGGCGCTTTAGGTTGGGACTTGGGTTGCTGTTTCGGTTTGCGGAGGGCTGGTTGCTTGGGTTTGTCGTGAATGGAGGGAATGGTATGTTCATCGTAGTAGATCTTTACGTGCTGCTTGAGCTCACCATATTCGTTCCAGTCTTCGATCTCGACCAGGTCCTGACAAGGAGAGTGATTAGCGACTTGTTTCCATGAGAAAGACAAAAAGAATCGTGACTCACGCCGAGAACGAGGCCCTCCTGAACCAAGCCGGGAAGCTTCCTGGCACGACCGGCGGCGTCCTTGCCGGCGCGGCGACCCCACAGCATGCGGGCCTTTTCATCAGTGGCGACGTCGACGGCCTTGAAGGGAACGCGGTTGGCGCGGAGGATGGTCTCGAGGCGCGAGGTGGCGGTGACGATGTGGGAGGAGCCGGCGGTGAGCGAGGTGAAGATGAAGAGGGCTGGGTTGGTGGAGTAGGTTGTCATGGCGGGTGTGTCGAATGGGTATAAGGGATGGAAGCGATGGGGGATGGGGGATTGTCGATAACTGACGATGGGTTCGGCGGGTGGCGATGGCACGGATTAGAATGGGTGCAGGGCTGATTCTGGACCGTCTGGACCGAGGGGGTGGCGTAGCGGCTTGTATGAGGCTGAGGCGGCTTGAAACGGAGCTGGAATCGAGGCAGACGATGAGTGATGGCGAGAGTCGTGGCAGAGATGAAGTCGTCCGGAGAGGTCGGTGCGCAACAGACCTGTCCGGGTAAGAGGAGGGCCGAATGAGACACGGCCGGCTTGTCGCTATGATTCCGTTGCTACACGTCTATCCGATTCTTCGTCTTTCCTGCCACGGAATCGCAGGAGGCTTGTGAGAGATTTGGTGTTTCGAGATGGGATGGATGGATGGATGGATGCCGGCTGCCGGTTCACCGCCTGCCCGAAGTGGATTCTGCCGGCCGCTGCGGCGAAAACGTCGGATGACGCACCGTTGCAGCTCACATCCGCGACTATCGCCACTCGTCCTCCACAAGGCAGCAAATCGCTCTCTCTATCGATTCCCCCTCCAGCGGCCCTTGAAGAGCCGCTGAACACTCCCTGGCCATGGCCCCCATCAACTGGAAACTCTGGGGCAAGATGCTGATCGGGTACGCTGCGCAATGGCAACTCGGCTCAACCCGGGAGATGGCTGGCTGACTAGAAGGGGAACCTCAACAGCGGGACATTGGTCAGCGTCGGCGGCCCGGCGCTCGTCGTGTATCTCACGCCGACAGAGGAGGAGATTCGGTCACGATACAACCCGGATCTGCGCAAGAGGAGTATCGAGACGAAAGAGGAGCGGCAGCAGGAGTTTGACGAGTTCGTCACCCGACTGAAGACGTACTCCAAGTCAGACAAACCGAGTGTGTTGCCCTTTCATCGTCTCCATCGTCTCTCTCATCTCGTGACAGAGCTGTAGAGCTTACAAGACGACAGTCTGGGTTGTTATGAAGGAGGAGGAGCAGCGGCGCAAACAGGCAGCCCTGGAGGCGGGCAGGACGCAGCAGCGCGAGGCGGACGCGCGCCGCGACGAGATGAGGCGCGAGGCAGGCTTGGCTTCCAAGTAAGACGGACAAGGATCCACGCACGCCATCGGCCGACCATCTGTCGTCGGCATCGATACATACGGATGAGATGCGGAGGCGGCTATCGGCGGCCGAGACCTGCAGCCGAAGTGGCGGGAGGGAAGACGGATCCTATCTGCTTCCGGTTGAGGCACACAATTCGATCCCTGCCCTGTATGTATGCGACGGGGGATCTTGGAGGTGGGGAGAGGAGGGGGGGAAGTGCTACGCTGCGGCCGTGGTTTACATACACCCGACAGGTGGACCGGGCACGAACAGCAAGGTATGTATGGATACACGTCGACGACGGTCACTTCTCGATACAGGACATGCTTGGCGCGAAAGAAACAGAGCCTCATGAACCATGTGTCGCTTCCACCGCCTCTGTTGCTGGTGTCTAGAGTGTCTCACTCCACAACGGGACTAACGTCACCTCGCCGTGCTTTGAGCGGTCGAGCGTCATCAGAAGGGGCAGAAGAAGAAAGCAGAGAGTCGCCGAGAGCTACGAGTACGGCCGACGCTAGTTGCGAAACGGCGGGAGTTTTCATTGGAAGACGCATCCAACGATACGAAGGGTCACGAGGCCAGTCACGATAATTGAGAAACGAGAAGGAAAAATAAAGAAAACAGCAGGCAAAAGGTCCGAGCTCCAATGTCCAGACGGTACAGACGACGAGCACGAAGGTAGGAATGCACGAAGTAGGTGGTGATGGTCAGACGCAGCCATGAGGTGCGCAAAAGGGCCCGCCCGCAACTCTGTGGCCGTCGGCCAAAGGTGACGAGGGCAAGGTTTGATCCCAGAAGAGATCCGAAACAGAACCGGGTACGAAGCTGGTTTGACGTCGGCGGCTGGGCTCCCGGCAGAAGTCCCCGTGGGGAGAAGGGAAGCTGAATGTGGATGTGGATGTTGATGTGTCGGAGTCAGGATGGTGGATGGGGGGAGCATCGAGGCCTTTTTGTCGAGATCGGGGTTGTTGTGTGTGTTGGGGAGGTACGCGCAGGTTATGTACTTGCTGGTCTGTGTTGCATCGTGAGGCAGAGTACCTACCTAGTCATTGGTCTGTTGGGAGTGTGCAAAGAGGTAGGTAGGGAATTTGTTGGTTGTGAGTTTTGTTCTTTGGTCAACACATCTTCGTAGATAGAGGTAGGTAGGTAGGTATGACAGTAGAGATGGAACGTCTCCGCGTATTCGTATGGAACAAAAGTTCGAATCGGACTCGTTAAGCTTTCCGCCGCTGAGAGAGCAGCCATTCGGTCCGCGCCGCTCTGGCGGCTGTGACGTGGATCTCTGGCTACCTACCCGGTACCGACTCCGGCTCCTGCGGCTCGCCGTTGTGGCCGGTACCGCCGCAGCTGTGGGTCGAAGAAGTGCGGGGGATCCGATGGAGGGATCCGCGGTGGAGGGATCACGAGAAAATGGCGGCGTTTTAAATTAAAATTGCCCGATGGTTGGACGAGTCAGTCGGTGTCGGAGCCGGCGGGGCGTCACGAGTCTCGTCGGCTACACGAGCGATGAGCATGAGCATCTTTCTTGACATTCATGCGAGGGCCGAGAAGGCTGTTCTGTCCGGCATATCGCACAGCTAAGCATAGCTCTGGATTACGGACGAGAGACTCATGTCATCGTCGTCGTCGTCGAATGCAACGTGTGTCGCGATGGCAAAGCGCGTTCCCCCAAAAGCAGCACCAACGCGGTCTAGACGCAAAAGGCCCTCCGAGATAAGGAAGGCGCTAGCGCAAAGGGGCCTGCGTCCGCTTGCCTATCCGGGAAAGCCAGCAGCAGGAGCCCGGACCCTGTCACTGTCAAAAAGAGGCGTCACGTGTGGTGTGTCAGGTACCTAGGGTTAGTGGGCAGGGGTTAGAGGTAGGTAGGGATGTTGCGTTGGTGGGAACTGTGGCGAGGTTGAAGAGGTAAGCGAGAGAAGTTCGACGACAACCCTCAAGGATGGGCGCTAGTTCCGGACCCTTTTTTGTCTCTCTCCCGACACGAAACAGAGCAAAACACCAAACAAATCGAAACAGATTCCTCCGAAATGGCTTTTGGCCGGCCCGGCTAAGGCGGCAGGCCACGGCGGCTCCCGACCTACACAATACATACACATACATGGGCTGCGGGAGCCACATGGGCCTTTGCATGCATGATACGGCGAATCCATCGGCTTCGACAGATAGCCTCTCGCATCTCCCCTCCCACTCTCTTTTCTCTCAGCTAATCGCTAATCCGAAACCCATGACCATCTCGCTCCTCTTGGACAGTGGGGAACCGAGACATGGATGGACGCACGCCGCATATCTGCCGTCTGAATGTGTCGTGTCGTTGGTTGTCTGTGTCAATGGCCAACCCCAAGTGTTAAAAATAAAAATAAAAATACATAAAAATAACAAAATAGAAGAAGCTCGAGAGGGAGGGCGGATGAAAAAGGCAGGCGTAAAGACGAGGCCACGCCTTCCTCGCTTCAGCTTGCGCTGTTTCCCTCACCCAACCACCCCCCTTCCCACCCCTCCGCTCTTGCCCAACGAACCGCTTGCCCCGAGCCGCCGGTTGGCGCTTCCAAGTAGCGCTTCTCGCCTCGTCTTTTTTCTTTTCCCAGCCCGTTCTATCGCCCATCCGCGCTATTCCCCATCCTTCCCCCCC
>NJES01000016.1:0-70653 GCA_002591395.1 Ophiocordyceps camponoti-rufipedis | reverse complement strand
CCGGGCTCTTCTCCGTCCTCCTCACCCACACATTCATCCCGCACGCCCCGTCCTCCCCTCCCTCCAGCCCATACGGTCGATACACGCGCCTCTCGCTCAGAATCGACCCCTGCAGCGGACCCCGAACCTCCAGATCCCGCCCCACCCCGTCCCCCCCCCGATGCTGTCCCGCGCCGCCAGACCCCCTCCGGATGGAAAAGTCACGAACCACAACCGGATACCGCCGTTCCAGCACCTCGGCATCCGTGATGCGCGTGTTGGTCATGTGCACGTGAACCCCCGAAGCCCCCTCCCAGTCCGGGCCCGCGCCGCTGCCCCCGGCAATGGTCTCGTAGTAGCCGAAGCCGCGGACGGGGTGATGGTCGCCCGCGCGGTTGCCGCCGAAGCCAAAGGTCAGGTTGTTGCAGCAGCCCTGGCTGGCGGCGCAGGCGCGGAAGGCTTTGAGGATGACGTCGGTGACGCGTTGGCTGGTGAGCACGTTGCCGCCTACGACTGCGGCGCCGGCTGATGGGGAGAGCATGGAGCCCGGGGGGATTCGCACCGAGATGGGCTTGAGACACCCCTGGTTCAGGGGGATGTCGTCCGAGACCAGGCAGCGCAGGCAGTAGATGATGGCGCTGTAGGTGATGGCCGACGGCGCGTTGGTGTTGCCGTACACCTCGGGCCCCGTCCCTTCAAAGTCGAAGTCGGCGCTGCCGCTCCGGCCGTCGATCCGGACCCGCAGCCGGATCGGCGATCCGTCGTCCATGTGATCCTCGGCCCGGAGATCCACTCCGCCGAACCGGCCGTGTACTTGGCGCAGCAGACGGCGCACGCAGGCCTCGGCATTGTCCTGGATGCCCTCCATGTACCGCAGCACCGTCTCGGCCCCGTACTCGGCCACCAGCCCGCTGATCAGGCCGATTCCCCTCTGGTTGGCCGACACCTGCGCCCTCAGATCGCTCATGTTATCGGCCAGACACCGCGTGCCGCTGCAGCCAGCCTGTCGCGAGGGCTCGTCGTACAGCAGCTCGACGACGCGCGCCTCATGGAAGCGTCCGCCGCTGACGAGCTTCTCGCTGCCAATGGCCGCTCCCTCTTGTGCCAGCTCGCGCGAGTGAGGCGGCATGCTTCCGGCCGTCATGCCGCCGATGTCGGCGTGGTGGGCACGAGACGCGGCGAAGAAGAGGATGCGTTGGCCGGTGCTGTCAAAGGCTGGGCTGATGAGCGTTACGTCTGGGAGGTGGGTGCCGCCGTAGGACGGGTGGTTGGTCATGATGACGTCTCCGGCATGCAGTCTGCCCTTCCAGATGTCGGCTTGTCGTCGGACGCAGGTTGACATGGAGCCTAGATGGACGGGGAGGTGAGGAGCGTTGGCTACCAGAGAGCCGGAGGAGTCGAAGATGGCGCATGAAAAGTCGAGGCGTTCCTTGACGTTTGTGCTGACGCTCGTCTTTTGAAGAGCCTGGCCCATTTGTTCGGCAATGGCCATGAATCGGTGGCCGAAGATGCTGAGGAGGATGGGGTCGAGGGAGTCGGAGCCGGAGCCGGACCGGGGCTCGGATTCGACGTCGAGAACTACGTGGGTTTGCGTGACGATGGCTGTGGACTTGGGGTGAAGGATGATGGTCTGCGTTCCGTCGGCGATGATGGCTGGACCTTGAACCTCGTCGCCCATCTCGAGCTGTTCGAGCTTGTACACGGCTGTTGCGAGACGGCCGTCTTCAAAGTAGACGTCGCGCGTGCCGTGTTGCTTGTCTTTGGTGACGGGCTGTCGCTTCAGTGTTTGGAGCTGCTCGTCTACTGTTGGCTCTCGTCGACGACGCGTCTTGCCGATGCCACGGACGCGGACGTCATCAACGACGATATCACGGTCGTCGAGTGTGAAGCCAAACTCGGTCCGGTGTCGATCTACAAAGGCCCGTCCGTAGGCCCAGTCATCGTCGTCGTCCGAGGTGGCTATCATGAGGGCTGACTCGGTGCCGCGGTATCGCATATTCAGGTAGCCTTCGAAAGCCATGTCGGCCTCGTCGAAGCCTTGAGCAGCCAATGCGGCGCGCGACTTGTCTCTCAGCCGGTCCATCTTGCGCCGTAGCCCTTCGATGGCGACATCTCCGTCGTCCCAGACGGATGCGTCCGGCTCTTGACGCTCGTCGACGACATCGGCCAGTGCCATTCCATAGGCTGAAAGTACGGATGAGTGTCGGTGCACCAGAACCTGGTGGATGCCGAGCGAGCGGGCAACGGCTACAGCGTGCTGGCCGCCGGCACCGCCAAAGGTGGCCAGTCGGTGCTTGGAGACTTCATGACCCTTGGCCTCTGTCATGGATCGGATTGGACGCGCCATGGCCTCGGTGGCCACCGTTAGAAAGCCGTGAGCTACCTCATCGACGGTAAGACCCCGACCCGTCTCTCGGTTGACCTCATCGGCCAACTCTGCCAACACACGCCGACTTGCGTCTGGATCCAAGCCCTGATCCTCTCCGTCTCCGAAGATACGAGGGAAAAAGTCGGGCAGCAGCCGGCCGAGACAGAGGTTGGCGTCGGTGACGGTAGCGGGGCCGCCCTTGCGGTAACAGGCCGGACCCGGGTGGGCCCCGGCCGAATCGGGCCCGACGGCGAAGAGGCCGTTGCGGAAGAACAGACGGGAGCCTCCGCCGGCAGCAACAGTGTTGATATCCAGCTGCGGCGATTGAATCGTCACCCCCGCCGTCGTCGTCTCCAGCACATGGTCGTAGCGACCGTCTCCGTATCGCGACACATCAGTGCTGGTGCCGCCCATATCGAAGCCGATGACGGGCGTGCCAGTCTTCTCATCGTACGACGTCAGCGCGTATCCGACCACACCACCGGCCGGACCGGAGAGAATGGCTCTGAGCCCCGTGAAGGAATCGACGTCGACGAGGCCGCCGTCGCTTTGCATCAGGTCGCACCGCGGCGGTGGAGGGCCCCCCTCTTGGCTACCTCGGCCTACGCCGATACCGCGGCCGCTGAAACCGCGCCGGAAGCCGTCGACGTATCTGCGGATGGCTGGCGTCAGGTAGGCGTCTGCGCAGACCGAGGCGGCACGCGGCACCAGCTTGACCATGGGCATCAGCTCGTGGCTCAGCGAGACGTGCTGGAAGCCCAGTTCTCGGGCGATGGCTCCGACGCGGGCTTCGTGGTCGGGAAAGGTGTAGCCGTGGGTGAGGCAGACGGCGAGACTGCGGATGCCCTTGCGGTAGACGGAGAGGAGCTGAGCGCGGATATCGTCGTCGGAGACGCGCCGGAGGATACGGACCGCCTCGCCGGAGAGACCGCGGACGAGGCAGCGGTCAACGGTGTTGTCGTCATCATCGGGAACGTTCGTGACGATGCGTTGCGGATCTTCAGCGTAGTCCTCGAGCGTGACGCGTTCATCGATCTCGACGACGGCCCGGTATAGGACGTCGGGCTTGTTGATGGCGAGGTCAAAGATGCGGGGACGGGACTGGTTACCGATTTCCAGACAGTCTCTGAATCCCTTTGTAACGACGAGAGCGACGGGCTCTCCTTTGCGCTCTAGCAGCGCGTTGGTTGCGACGGTGGTGCCCATGCGGATCGAGTGGATGGATTCCGTGTCGAGCGGGTGGCCGCGGGGGACATTGCGGCCCAGGAAATGGGAGAGGATGCGGCGGATGCCTTCAAGCGGAGCATCGGCATAGTTGGCTGGGTCTTCGGAGAGGAGCTTGACGACGAATTGGCGGCCGTTGAGCTCGCCGATGCAGTCGGTAAAAGTGCCGCCTCGGTCGATGGCGATGCGGATGCCGCGTACCGGAGGGGGATCAGACATTGTCAGCTTGGGCTTAAAGAGCAGAACAAGGACAACTGAGGAGTTCAGGAGGAGGGGGAAAAAGCACGTCGCATGATGATGACGACCATGATGGCTTCATGGTGCCCGTTAGCGGATCTCGGAACGGAATACGGCTCCACTTCGCCCCGTGCCACGCGGCCCGGGGCCCCGCAGAAGCGGAGACGAAGGGCGCCTTAGGTAATCCATGGCCCATAATGGGCTCGGGCCAGCTAGCCGGCGGGCCGAATAGCGGCTCGTGTTCGGGTAGCAGCCATTGAGTCAGCTGATGGTCATTGGTTGGTTGGTGTTGGGCTGGAGTTGCGATGGGTGAGTCTGGAGGCTGGAGGCTGGAGGGCGTGATGGAGGGTCAGGGTCTAACTGTGATGAGACGGTTCAGCCCTATTCTGTTAGCTCTTGGAACCTATTTTAGCAAGGGGTCTGGATCGTGGCTGAGGGACAGAAATCTACCTATTCGTACATACAACTGAACAGACAAAAGAAAGGATTCAAAGAGCAGTCTCGGGACCATCCACCCACCCGGAGATGTAGATGCCAAGCCGGGCTGGCTGTGTCAGCGAATGACGTGTCGACGGGTGATGACGACGCCGGTCTGCTGAGGCCAAGGGAGAGAGAGAGGAGAGAGGCGGCTGGGGGATACAAAGGCCTGCGGTGCCCGCGATATTCCTGCTGTTCCCTGCTCACACCTACATACACACATACATACATACAGACTAGCTTCCTCTTGCCCAGTTCTACGCCATTTCTTACATACATATCCGTACAGACAGAAACACGCACAACACCATGTCGGCGCTCGACCGCATCATCAGCCTGCTCCTCCGGGCGGCTCAGGTGGCCTTTGCCATCATCGTCGCCGCCGTCACGGGCTACTACCTACACCACAACGAGGGCGCGGGATCGTGGAGCCTGGCGCGTTTCATCTACACCGAGGTGGTGGCGGGTTTGTCCATCCTGCTCGGCCTGCTGTGGCTGTTGCCGTTTGCCAGCACGTTTACGCACTGGCCGATGGACATTGTTATGAGTCTGCTGTGGTGGGCGGCCTTTGGGGTGTTGGTGAATGTTGGTGGCATCCCCGTCTTTGATGATGATGATGATGATGATGATGATGATGATGATGATGATGCTGATGATGATGCTCCGTACAGCTCGTCGGCACTTCTTGCGGCGCCATCTTCAACTGGCACAACGTCTCCCCCACCGGCGATCAGTGCGGCCGCTTCAAGGCCGACATCGCCTTTGCCTTCCTCTCCGCTATTGTCTGGTTGGCCTCGGCTCTTGTGGGACTGTTCTGGACCGGGCGCCATGAGCGGCGCGTGCGGAGCAGCAGGGTTTAGGATGAATCTGAGACGTTGTATTCTACTTGGTACGGAGCTAGCAGTGATACATCGGTAGCAATAATCCACGTGCCTTTGTCGAAAGCTGGCTTATGATGTCATGATGCCGTTCGGCCGTGAGCAGCGATCGAGATGGACGCTCGTTTTCCAAGGAATTTGCTGGTCCGTCCTCACATTTCCCCGATCGATTGCCACAGCTGAGCCACCGCCACATCATCCCGTTCGTTCGCTTCCCCTCCTTGCCCGCCCCCACCCCCGTCAAACGTCACCAGCTATGACGACACTGTCGGTGCGCTGCCTTGGTATTGTCGCCGTTTCTGCCATGACGACAGAGGGCTGTTTGCGAATCGACGATTGTGTTTGCTGTCTGCGTGTATATAAAACTGCCGTGTCTGTCCTGCTTGGATCCTTTCCAACATCTCCATCTTCCATACACCAGACAACCACATTCTCATCAAGACAACCCAGATCCAATCCCATTCAATCCAATTCATCATGTCTTCCCTCGTCAACAAAGTCAAGGGCGCGATGCAGTCCAAGGATGAAGCTACCACTACCTCGACCGATCCCCTTACCAACCCTACGGCTCCTCGCACAGACACCACGGCTACCGGCACTTCCCACGTAGGCTCACACGATTACACCTCTGGCGATAACTACGCTATTGGCGGCAACAACCGTGGCGCCGATAGTGCAGCCACTCGCACCGACGGGCCTCACTCGTCCAACCTGGCAAACAAGGCTGACCCGCGCGTGGATTCGGACCGTGACGGCAGCCGTAACCTGGGCGCGAACCCTCACGGGACTGCTACTTCGGGTGCCTCGGGTCTTGACAGCAGCCGTCACACGGGAACTTCTACGACGGCTACTGGGCTTGATAGCAGTCGTCATACCGGAACTACCACGGGCTCTGGCATCGACAGCTCTCGCCATACTACAACCTCGGGCAATACCACTGCCGGACCTCACAGCTCCGACTTGGCAAACAAGCTGGACCCTCGTGTCGACTCGGACCTTGACGGGAGCCGCACCATCGGCTCCAACCCGCAAACCTCGTCGTCTACTACTCACCCCACGACGACAACCTCTGGCACGACGGGAACTGGCACGACGGGAACTGCCACGTCCGGATACCACGGAGGCATCCACGACACCACTCATCACTCTTCGCACACTTCTGGCCTGGGTGCCGGAGTCACCGGCGCAGCTGCCACCGGTGCGGCGACACACCACCACTCTGGCCACGATGTGACGGGTTCCCGCGTGGAAGGAAACCGTGGTCATGACTCTGCGGCCACGCGGACGGATGGGCCGCACGGCTCCAACGTTGCAAACAAGCTGGATCCTCGCGTCGACAGTGACCGTGACCATAGCAAGAACCTGGGGGCGAACCCTTCGGGGACGGCGACGACGGGGACCTCGACGACGCATGGAAGTACGGGGCTTGGCGACCGGTCGACGACGGGTGTTGCTCATCGGTCTGAGGGGCGGGTTCCGGAGGGGACGGCTGGGCCTCACTCTAGTCGGGTTGCCAATGCTGCTGATCCGCGGGTTGATTCTGATCTTGACTCGAGTCACAAGCTGGGTGGTTCTCATACTGGGGCTACGGGCACTCACACCGGTTCTCACACTGGAGCTACGGGCACTCATTCCGGTTCTCACACTGGAGCTACGGGCTCTCATTCCGGTTCCCTCACGGGAGCCACTGGAGCTGCGGGCGTTGCCGGAGCCACGGGAGCTCACTCCGGTACCAAGTCCGGAACGCACACCGGCACTCACGGCACTCACGATACCCACAAGTCCGGCCTCACCAGCGGCACCCACTCCTCCACCACCGGCGCCACCACCGGCACTCATTCCACCGGCCCGGCTCCCAACACCGCCGGCCCGCACAGCAAGGATATCCTGAACAAGCTGGACCCGCGGGTCGACTCTGATCTCGACGGCAGCAAGACTGTGGGCGGGAACAAGACGTTTGATCGGTCGTAGGGGGATGATGGGGTTGGGTGGTGGATGGATGGGGTTGCGGTTGAGTTTTGGATGGAGTCGTTGTGATGCGAGTACTGTTGTTTACCGTTATATCCATTGTGTCTCTTGCAAGTCTTCTCAATCGAACAAGTGAAAGTCCACTTACCTAGAAATCGTGTGATTTTGCGAGTACTTCAGTTAACAGATCCATCTCCTTCATCCTCTACACAAACTGTTCAACATTGAAGCGAACCGTCACGGAAACATTAGCGAGCGAATCACATCTTCCCACGGGAAGCTTCACCCCATGTTACTCCAACCGCCCTTGATCACCCATCGGGCCACAAAAACAGCACCGATGAGTCAATCTGGACTCTTATTACAAGTTAAATCTCGCGCCAAGCGTCATAGTCGTGTTCTGGGCGAGCCGTTGCGCAGTCCCTTGCACGCTTTCTGCAGCAAGAAGAAGAGAAGGGGGGTCTTTTGCTCCTCGTGTAAAGTTTCGAGGGGAGGGGGATGTTATTTGAAGATGCCCCGTTTTTGGTAACGATGTTGTTGCCGTCGCCTTATAAGTGGCCCGGTTCGCAGGGCTTTCTCATCGCAACCCGACTCTCATGAACTGCCGGCTTCATCACTATGTTTCGACAACTTCACTGGGGCTTGAGCTTGCCTGGGCTGACTCGTTTCATCTTTAATGGGACCAAGATGACGGCGCCCCTTGTCGAACGCAGGTCCGTAGACGCTCCAAACTACTGCTTCCGCGTCGACTCCAAGTCGCCGCAAGAAATCATCGCAGATGGCGGCTTCAAACCCGCTCTAAACACAGGCGGCTATCAAGACGAGCGCGTGTTTAGCATCTACATCCATACGCAGTTCCCCCGGAGCCCCGCGGGAACAGCCTACGTGTCCGTCACGACAGAGCCCGGCGCTGCGCTGTACGTCGCCTCGCCGGGTCACTATATTTACCGTCTCATATGTCCGCCCAACTCGCTCGATGTGAATACCGCGCTCGGTGTCTCTTCGCAGACGTCGTGGCAGCAGGAGCGGGTTGCGCTGGGGGGGATTCCTAGCCGATATATCGTCGGTTGGTTTGAGTTCCGCGACCGGATCCGCAAGCCTGTCGACTCGGCCAGGCATGTCGCGAAGTTGACGCAGAAGTACGAGGAGAAGTATAGCCAGCTATTCACGCCGAATCCGGGCTTTGACCCGGGCTTGATGTCGGCTGGGAACTCGTTCGACGACTGGATGTACAAGGTGTTTGCTTGGGTGCTGGCCGGCTTCTGGCCGTCGTCTGACCGTCATTCGTACGCGAATGTGTCTCCGTGGTGTCGATATCGGGATTGGGATCTCGCTGACGGGGCCCGTCGCTTCATGAACCGCTTCGGTGGGCCCGCCGGCTGGATGACCGGCCAGGATTTTCCCCTGTGGGAATGCAGGCCGGATTACGAGCGGGGGGAGTGTCGTGCCACGGAGCCCAGGGTTTGGGTCAAGGGCGAGGTTAGCAGCGATAAGTATGAGGCCGCGCTGGTCGGGACTAGTTGTTTGCCGAATAGCTGAGTGGATGATTCTCAGCCTTGTTCTCGAGACAATAGAGTAAGACGTCAATATTTGCAAGGGAGGCTTCTGGATGAAAGGGGTAGAGTCAGCAGCCCAGTCGTGATAAAGACTCGTTCAATGTGCTGTTACACGACAGGCAGGCTAGAGCATCCTCACGCAGGAACGGGCCGAGACGTCCGGTTAAATCACAGACACGCCCCTATTTATAGCCAGCGGACAATAACCCGGTCCCCTTTATTGGCTTCGTGGGATTGATCCCCGGCCGGGACCGCCCCGGACCCCGGCGGTAAAGCGGGTCCCAGCCGACCATCTACAGTGGGTCTGCCCGGGCCCTGAAAATCCCCCGCGCCACAATAGGAAGGCGGCAGGCCCCTTCCCTGGGCTGCACCTGCAGCTTGCGATAACGACCCATGGATATTTTCTCCGTCATGGTCCTCCAGCATCAAAACCGCCATGATCGCCTCGCTTGCCATCAAAACAGGCCTCATGGCGTCTTCTCCTCCTACTGATCGCTGCTTGGTCCGTCGTCATCGTCGTCGCCGCCCGCCATGAAGCCTCTCTTGCTCTCAGCTTTCGTCGGCCTCGTCCGCGCCCTCGCTTCGACAGATACCATCACTTGGGGTGGCGATGGCTCCCGAGCAGGATACCAGCCGTTCGTTCATTCACTTCTCCCCCTTTTTCCTGGCCTTCATCTTTCTGACTCCGTCTCTCAAGCAACCACAACATGGACCCAGCCGTCGTCGCCAGCCCCCAGTTCGGCCAGCTCTTCGGCACTCTCCTCCCAGGGTCCTTCGCCTCGCAGCCGGAGCAAATCTTTTCGCAGCCGCTCGTCTACACGCCCGCTGGAGGCCACCAGTTCGTCTACGTCGCCACGACGCTCAACAATGTCTACAAGCTGGATGCCAGGACGGGAGCCATCCTCGCCTCGCGAAACCTTCATCTGCCCTTTCTCGCCGCTGACTTGGACGGCTGCAACGATATTAACCCGGCTGTGGGCATCATCTCCACCGGCACCATCGATCCGGCTACCGACACCCTCTACCTCACGGCCAAGACGTACGTCGATCAGACGCTTGTCGGTCGAGCTCAGGGTCGGCCCGCTGGTCGTTACTATGTTCACGCTCTGGATGTCAACGACCTGACTGAGCGTCCCAACTTTCCCGTCAACCTCGAGGGTCTTCTGGCTAGGAACAACCCGTCTCGCATGTTTACCGGCGGCATCCACCTCCAACGACCGGCTTTGCTTCTCGCCGGCCAGTACCTCTACGCCGGCTTCGCCTCTCACTGTGTTCAGTACAACTTCACCGGCTGGATCATAGGCTTGGACAAGTCCTCCGGAGCCGTCGTCGAGCGCTGGGCCACCGAGGGCGTCGGTGTGCCCGACACCGTCAGGGGCGGCGGCATTTGGATGTCTGGTGGTGGCCTTTCCTACGACGGCGCTGGTTCCATCTTCCTCGCCACCGGCAACGGCTATGCCAGCCAGCTCAGCACTATTCCCGTCAGGGGGTATAACCCGCCCACCTCGCTCGAGGAGGCGGCGCTGCATTTGACGGTGAACTCGGACGGTAGTCTGAGTCTCGTCGACTTCTTCATGCCCTGGGAGAAGCAGGCCATGGACGGTGCGGACAAGGACCTCGGCACCAGCCCCCTTGAGATCCTGCCCGCTCAGTTCGCCTGCGGAGATGTCAAACGCATTGGCGTCGTCACGGCGAAAACCGGCAAGACGTATTGGTTGAACCTCGATAATCTGGGCGGCTATAGGAATGGAAAGGACGGTTTGGACGACATCATCCAGTCCTATCAAAACGAAAACTCCGTTTATAGCGGCGCCGGCGTCTACCCGCTCGAGGGCGGCTATGTCTACATCAACGTCATCCAGTATCCGACTTCCGTCTTCAAGTTCTCGTGCAACGGAGGCGTGCCCGCCTTCACAAAGGTCGCCGTATCGCCCACGCCCAACGCCTACGTTCTCGGTGTCGGCCACGCCTCCGTCACATCCATGGCCGACGAGCCCGGAACTGCCCTCTTATGGGTCACCGACGTACAGGGGCCGGGTGTCCGAGTCTACGATGCTGTGCCCAGGGATGGAAGCCTTGTCAGTGTCAACTCGTTCAACGTTCCCGGCGTCACCAAGTTTTCTCGCGCCGTCTTCGGTGACGGAATCATGTATGTCGGCACGACGAGTGGCTTCGTCTACGGTTTTGGTTCTCCGGTCAACTCCCCGCTGAACTGCACTTCGCCGCTGGACTTTGGCACCGTCGACATCAGAGCCACCAGCGACGCCAAGGCCGTCGTCTGCCGGGCCGTCGTCGACCTCACAGTCACGGGCCTCGGGCTGGCTGACGGCAAGAACTTTGTTCTGTCCGAGTTGCCGTTGCTTCCTCTGAAGCTGTCACAAGGGCAGTCGTTTGTCGTGAATGCCAGATTCGGCCCCTCAACCGTCGGCCTCTTGTCGGTCGATATCGTCGCTAACACGACAAACGGGGCTCCCGGCTTCAGTACGAACACCCACGCGCGCCTGGTCGGGACCGGACGCAGCGCCGGCCCGCTGTTGGCTGTCAGCCCCAATACCCTTTCGTTCCCCGGCCTCGTCTCCGGTCAGGATCCCAATGGCGTGTCCGAGACGGTCGTCGTCTCCAATAGGGGTAATGCTGCCCTAAACATTAGATCGATCCTTTATTCCGCCGACAACTCGACGGCGCCTCAGACGTATGACGGCCAGGGAGACCTCCTCGTCGGACGATTCACGCTTCAGAAGTTGCCCAATATGGTGGCTGCCAACGCTGGAAGCGCCATCAACGTGCTCTTCAACTCGTCTATCAGCGGCACCTTTTCGGCCACAATCAGGTTCATCACCGACGGCGGAAACGCAAGCGTCACCATCTACGCTTCGTCTGGGCCGGCTCCCGTCGCTCTGCTCGAGTTCCAGACCATCGACGGCTTGGGATGGGTGAGATACGAACCCGGAACTCCCTTCAGTTTCGGCAACGTCACGGAGAATACGTCGAGGTCTCTCAAGTTCCGCATCACCAACGCCGCGCCGACGGGCGGTGTGAAGTTGTCTCTGACGGTGTCGAAACCCCCTTTCGGCGTCAGTGGCCTGGTCAAGGCTGTCAACCAGATCGACCTGGCCGAGGGCTCCTCGTTCGCGCCAGGGCAGAGCGCAACGGCGGTGCTGACCTGCACGGCACCCAAGTCCCAGTGGAACGTCGACGCCTACAATGGCACCTCGCAGTGGACGCTCAACACCAACGACCCCACGCTGGGCAAGCAGTTCGTTCGCTTCTTCTGCAACGCCGTCGCCGAGCAGGCGCCGCCATTGCTGCCTGGTGGCCGAGGCCAGTATCGTTACGCCGGCTGCTTCAAAGACAACACACCCGAGCGTCAGCTGCCAAACCAGGTCGTTGCCGACGATGGCCTCACCAACGCCATGTGCATCGCCGCGTGTGCCAAGAGCAACTACGTCTTCTGCGGCACCGAATACCTGCGCGAGTGCTGGGCCGGCGACCGGATTCCCATGCAAAAAGTCGATGATGAGAACTGCAATTACAACTGTGCCGGCTCCATCAACCAGATATGCGGCGGCAACGGCGTCAACGACGGAGCTGGCGGTGCCTATATATCGCTCTTCGCCGACTCTCTCCGTTGGGATGGCAACCTTACCAGACCGCCGCCGCCCGGGCCCGCCGACAATCCGGGAGTTGCGGGCTTCACTAGCATAGGATGCTATACGGAGGGCAACCCGGGCCGGGCGCTGCCGAACGGCGTCAACACCGATAAGAGGACGGTGGCTGCGTGTGTGAATGCCTGCAAGGCGGCGACGTTTTCCATGGCCGGCGTCGAGTACGGAGGCGAGGTGAGTCAGAGTAATACCTCGTCTGATGATTGATCGTGTGCTGACGGTCGCAGTGCTGGTGCGGGAATGCCCTCGGAACCGGCTCGGTGCCTGCTCCCGCGGCTGACTGTGCCATGACGTGCAACGGTGAGAGCTCTGTGTGCCATGTTTGAACAGGCACTGATGCAAAATGATAGACAACTCGACAGAGTACTGCGGCGGGCCGTCGAGGCTCAATGTTTACCGTCTGGGGTCTCCCGCAAGCTCGACGTCAACCGGCCCGAGCACGCCCTCAAGCAGCGCCTCACCGCCCAGGACGTCATCCTCGACTACGGTCGTCACGACACCCACGACAACCAGTAGCAGCAGCTCATCAGCGCCGACTCCGACCGGACTGGTTGTCAAGAACACGGTAGGGCGGTACAGCTTCCAGGGATGCTGGACCGAAGCCACCAACGGCCGGGCCCTGGGCGGAAACGCGTACGCGGATGACAAAATGACACTCGAATCTTGCGCCAGTTTCTGCAACGGGTTCCGATACTTTGCCACCGAATACGGACGTGAATGCTACTGCGGCGACAGCCTCGGCGGTGGGAGCGTCAAGGCTGTGAACCAGAATGACTGTTCGTTTCCGTGCGCCGGTGATAGGTCCGAGTTTTGTGGTGCGGGTGTTAGACTTGAGCTTTACCTGGCGACGGGCTCTTGAGGACATTGACGGGAAGTTGTGATGAGCCGTGGAGTTGAGGGCTATGTATTGATTGACAGGGACCTGAAGGGGCGTCGAGGAGTAGTTGAGTTTATCCGCAACTTTGAATGTAACTCACAACACTCTATTAGTTGAGCGTCTGTGTTGACAACGCAACAAGAGAGCAGACGGACTCATATGGCCCCGAGGACGACGCTGGCTCGGCGTTTCAAACCCGAAACTCGGCGACGGAGGCGGAGTTCCAAATGGGGTAGCTCCGAGTTGGTTGGACGTTTCCGTTCCGTCGTTGCCTACAAAAGGGCCTCCAAGCCTGGACTCGAGCCAACGAACACGACGTTGCAGTCTTTGGATACGGCTCTTGGCATCATGTTACGTCCCCGCTCGAGCTGGCTTCCAAGAGCCGCCAAGGTCAAAGGCCATCGGGTTTGGTCGAGCGGCCACAAGAAGGAGGGCGACATCTCGGACTCGTTTGTCTCCCTCTCTGGGACTGAGCGAGGTGCTTTGCCGGATAGATTCAGGCAGCTCAAGTGCGAGCTGGTGAGGGGGCGTGAGAAGAGCTTCGTTGACGGATGGGCGAGGTTGCTTGGGCAGCTGAGGGCGGAGAATGAGCTTATAGCCCAGAAGGGGTCGGGTGTCATCCCTCAGGTCGACGTCGAGGATCTTGATGGAGGCTGCGAGGAGAGTGTCAGGGATGAGATTAAGAAGAGAGGGGTTGTTGTCGTCAAGGGGGTGGTGCCGGAGGATGAGGCCAGGCGATACAAGTTCGAGTTGGATGAGTATATCGCGAAGAACCCACAGACCCGAGGTGAGAGATCCCCTCTTCATGACCTTCAAAAGTCGTCTAACACGTCGACAGCCTTTCCCGCGCACGATCCGCAGGTGTATGAGCTGTACTGGTCCGGCCCCCAGCTCAAGGCACGGGCTCATCCGTCGCTTCTGCGCGTACAACGGCAACTCATGAGCCTTTTCTGGCACTCTGCCGGCGACGCATGCGTGTCTTTAGCCAACCCGGTGACATACGCGGATCGGTTGCGGATCCGGAAGGCCGGCGACGCTTCCTTTGCCTTGGGCCCGCATATGGATGGCGGTAGCGTTGAGAGATGGGAGCGTGAGGGCTATGGCCGAGGCGGCGTCTACGATTCGATACTCTCGGGAGCTTGGGAGGCGCATGATGGCTGGGACGCTGGTCGGAGAGTTGAGGCTGTTAATAACAGGTATGATGGTCTCGGCGCCTGCTCCGTCTTCCGCGCGTGGCAGGGGTGGATGGCTATGAGCTCGAGTGGTCCGGGGCAGGGGACTTTGCTGGTGAACCCGTTGCCGAAGCTGTCGACGGCCTACGTTCTGTTGCGGCCGTTCTTCCGGCCGGTGCAAGGAAACGGATCGATACCAAGGGATCGGTTCTTGCATGCGTCGAACTGGGCCCTGATGGCTGGGGAGGATATGACGTCTGAGCTTCAGGGGGCGTGGCCGGGATTCGGTCAGGAGCTGAGTGAGGAGTTGCATCCGCATCTGGAGCTGGGGAGAAGCATGGTGCATATCCCGGATATAAGGCCCGGAGATTTCGTGGCGTGGCATTGCGATGGTGAGTCTCTGTGTCCTCGTCTTGGCTTCCAGCTGACATGGATGGACTCAAGTCATCCACTCGGTCGACAAGATCCATCGCGGCTCATCCGACTCGAGCGTGCTTTACATCCCCGTCTGTCCGGCCACGGAGGCTAACGTCGAGTACATGCTCCGGCAGCGGGAGGCCTTCCGTCGGGGCACACCGGCGCCTGACTTTCCCGGCGGAGAGGGCGAATCGCGGCACGTGGGCCGGCCGGATCCGGGAGAGGTCCTTGCTTGGGCTCCGACGACAGAGGGGAGGCAGGCTTTTGGGCTGGAGAGGATGATTGTTAGGGATGGGGCGGGGGTTGGGGAGAGGGAGGCGGTTCGGAGGGTGAATGACATTCTCGGACTTTAGACGAGTCTTTTTTTTTTTCGTGCTGTTTACTTGTCACTTTTCTTTAGGATGAGGAGAATGAGGAGGAGAAAAGCAAAGAGTAAGCTCTAATCGGGATTTAGTGCTGTTGCTCGGTTTCGCCTCGGACACGATGTGCCTCCAATACATGTAGCCACGGGGCTGGTAAGATAATCGTCGGATCGACAACACGAGGGCGAAAGCAACGTGAGACGGACTCTTGAGCTTTGATTTCTCAGCAAGGAGTGATTGAGTGGTTCCCGGGGGGAAGCTTTCAGTGGGAGACGGAAGAGTCTCACCAGCCCAACCCGTCATCCAGGGAAACTTTTTTCTTTCTTTTCTTTGCTTTTTCTTTCTCTTTCGTTCCTTTAGGGGCTTTTTGTCAGCGGGGGAATTTGTCAGCGGGCTTTTCGATGGTTTTCCACTCGGTGCTAAATTCTATTTGCTGGGTTTGGGGTGGTGAGGAGGTGAGGGTGCGTTAGTGGTGGGTGAGAGTCCGAGACAGCAGCTGGGGACGAGGTATATAAGATGGACGAGCCCGGTTGGTCTTCTGATGGAAATCTCGCATTGCATTTGTTACGACTGCAACCTCGCTCATAACCCAAAAGTCATTCCCATCGCCTTGTTCTCTCCAACGTCAACTCTACCCTCAACTCTCAAACATAACATAACAACCCTCACACAGCAACCATGGTCTACACGCTGTACGACGCCTCCATTGCCGTCGCCATCGACGCGCTCGCCTCCCTCACGGCCGTGCTCAAGAAGGCGCAGGAGTCGCCCAACGCAGCGCGCTTCTCCGAGGCCCGTCTGGCAGAGGACATGCTACCGCTGGCGTTCCAGGTGCACGTCATGACGGACCTGGCGCAGAAGCTGTACCACCGGCTGGCGGGACAGGAGCCGCTCAAGTGGGAGAACAGCCTGAAGGACTACGAGCAGATGCACGGGCGGATTGCGCAGACGGAGGAGTTGCTTTCCAAGGCGACCAAGGACGAGGTCAATAAGCATGATGGTGAGACGGTCAGTGTGGGGATGGGGCCGGGGAAGACGGCGGATATGACGACGACGGCGTATGTCAATGGGTATATCTTGCCCAACATCTTCTTTCATTTGACGACGGCGTATGCGATTCTGCGGAAGGAGGGGGTTCAGTTGGGTAAGATGGACTACTTGAGGCCTTTTATTGGCAAGTATGTCAAGGATGTGTGAGGGGATGGTATGGTTGTATAGAGGAGAGATGTTGAGAGAAGATTTGAATGAGAGCGATTGATCGAGGAGAGCTATACTTGTAGATGGTGATTTGAGGAGAGGACGTGGACGGAGTTGACAGAGTGAAAGGAGGATCTCTGGTGTAGGGTAGGCGAACAGTCTGTTGACGAGAAACCTGTTACTGTCGTTGGACTGTATCAGGAGCTGGGCTATTTTCAGTTGAGAGGTGAATATGAGATGCAGTTGAATGAGTTTAGCGGGATTAATCCAAGAGAGCCATAGATCGTAACGTGAAGAGAGAAGATGTACGGAGATGAGTCGAGTCTAGAGAAGCAACTGTCTAGGGTAGGCGAACAGTTACCATGTCAGCGAGAAATCCCTCCTACTACCTCGAGGACGTGTAAACACTGGGACATATTCGTGTGTAGGTGTAAGACAAACTTGAAAGAAAGAACGTTCTCTGAGGAGAATTACAACTGTAAACTACATTGAGAGAAACATGCGTGGCGTCAACATGGAATCAGGTCTAGGGTAAGCCGCCATCCATTAGCGCAAAAACCCTTCCTCCATCTTCCACGCTGGCAAACATCCCAACCATCTTCCCCTCAATCCCTCGCCTACGACAGCCGCCATGTCACCACCCTGGTGGCTTCTACGTGTCATCTCCCGCTGCGAGGTGCGCAGTCCAGACTCTCCTACAGCGCCAGCCCCGAAGCCGCTAACGTCGAATCCAGAACCTCATCGTCGACACGGTCAGCTCAGGCCCGCGATGCCGAGGGCCGACAAGCAGCTGACGGGTCTGCTGACAGATCCTCCGCCAGCCAGGCTTCCATCGGGCAGTCGGGCGCATCCATCGAGTCGTTGAAGGGCGGATCCGGGGCGGTGGCGAGGAGCCGGGCCGGGGCCGGCGATTCTTGCGGTACTTTTTCGACGAGGTCAAGAATCAGATCCGCGGACGGCCGACGGAGAAATGAGTCGTTGGGAGTTCGAGGTTGATGGCGAGGCTGATTGCCAGCGCCTTTTTCTTGCCGACATGGTGGGTTCGAGTGACTCGGCCTCAGCGAGATTGACGTCAGTGTCGCTGCAGCTAACAATAGACCGTGATGCAGCCTCGGCACGCTACTACTCCCTGAGTCGGCGTACGGGCCGATGAAGAGTCCAATGCGGATGACGTTCGCCGGCCAGAGTCGAGCGAGGCAGTTCAGCTTCCAGTCGGGACCGAAGTAGACGCTAGACGCGTCGTGGCCAAGCCTCGAGCCAGTTTCAGCCTGTCCCTACGTGCGGCGTTTCCTGTCTCGTGCTCCCGAACTCGACGGCAACTAGGCGCTTTCTTCTGTCAGTTTTTAAGCATACCTGTCTGCGGACGTGTCAGACAGACGGGGTCATGACACGCCTTCCTCGGCCAACAAGCTGTCAAGCTTGTTGATGATGAATTGAATGCAAAGCACTCTTCCTTCTGCATGGCGTCATAGCGGGACCAGGGCAAAACGCGACAAGCTGGTCGGCACTCGGCATGAATTAAGCTCGAGATATCCACAACACGAGGATGGAAATTGATAACGTCGAGAGCGGCCCTCGGACGGCTATTGCTCGGCCCCGACCCCGGTCGCGGAGACTTTTGCTGGTGGTGAGGAAATGAAGGGGATGGCCTGACGAGACGCGATCCTCTTTGTTGTTGTGAGTTTTGCGGAATCGCAAGTTGCGGACGAACCATCAATGGAGAGACTTGCAACAAGAGGCTTTGCGACGATCAGACGAAGAGGCTCCTGTCGCAGTCTCGGTTTTAGACTTCTTTCAACCAGCTGTTTGGTCTCTACACCCACAAGTCTGGTCCCATGTTCATGCACCCTCTCTACCTCCTTGTTACCGACAAAAAAGGACGAGAAACGTGTGAGAGATAAGGGCCTCCGCTTCCGCTAGTCTGCGGCAGCGGTGGCCATGAGAAAGTCATTCCAGCCCTTGGTGACGCCATGCCAAGGGACCTTGGACCAGCCATTCAAAAGATCATGTGCCAGATCTGCCAAGGCTGTTGTGGCTGAAAAACTCAACTGGACGAGACGGCATCATGGCTGACTGAACAGACGGCAATCATTTCCTATTCGCCCCAATTCTCTAGCCACCCTCCCTCTCTTCTGTTCCCCGTCCTGTTTTTTCTGCCTTGTCGGCATCCTAGAGCCCTAGCTCATGGACACTAGCGGTCCGCGGTCCGCCTGTTAGCTGTTCAACCCGCGCCCCCCCTGATCCCGGCTCCAGATGGCCGAGTGTACCGACGGGTCGCGAGTCGCGTATCGGCCACCTCTGCCTGAGAGAGGAGCCCTCTGGGGCTCTCTATCTGGGGCTCTCTCCAACGGTGCCCTCCCCCCCCTTCTCCGTTGGGGTCTGATTCATGCCCTTCCCGCACCATCTTCGGGGCCCCGTCTTGCTGTCTACGCCTCCGTTCTCCTGGTCTTTTCTCGATCGAGGGCTCTCTGTTGAGCGCTTGTCGGCGCCATTCAATTACGCCTGGTGCCGTCACTTATTCAGACGTTCCCATCTGTTCTCTGTGCTTGTTTTATTTCCCCCTTATTTGGACCTCTTTCCGTCTCCGATCAGCCGATCATCATGGAATGCCGTTGTTGAAAGCTTGGTTCTTGAACCGACTCTTGAGCCTTGCTCGGACTCTCTACGTTCCCTCTTCAGTTGTCACTCTTGCTCGCATTCCCTTGTCAGTGCTGGAATCACTAAAGGAAAAATTCATCGATTGGGGAACCGTGGTCTCGCAGGTCAAGGCCAGTGGTGACTCTTTTGATTTTTCTTTACATTCCCATCTCGGCTCGGCTCTCTACCGTCCACCATGGTGACCCTCGACGTGTCGGAGCTCAACGTTGTGCTCTCCATTCTGGGTGAGTTTTTCTGCCTCGGAGCCGATTGTTTGCGTCTGAGAGCTAACAGAGCTGTGCAGGCGTCTTTATTGTGAGCTATGGCATCATCTCCGTCAAGATCAAGCAGAGATGGTATCTCGGTGAAGCCTGTGAGTGGAATGAGGAGCATGGATGGCGTTGCGCCGCTGACGAGATGGAGTAGTCCCTGCTATGATGGTGGGCATCCTCCTCGGCCCTGTAGCCATGAAGTTCCTGGACAGCGAAAGATGGGCGTCTGGAGAAAAGGGGCAGACTCCTGCCATTGCCCTGGTAGGGAAAAGCTCCCAACCTTCGTCGAGACATCATTCACTGACGACCAACTTCAGGGGGTGACGAGAGTCATGATAGGCCTCCAGCTGGTCATTACCGGCTACCAGCTCCCAGCAAAGTACAACCTAACGCGCTGGAAGGAAATGGCCATGTGTCTCCTCCCCATCATGACAATCATGTGGCTCTGCACCACGCTTTGCATCCTCGGCACCGTCCCCAAGGTGACGCTCCTGGCCGCCCTCGTCATCGGCTCCCACGTCACCTGCACGGATCCCATCCTCTCGCAGGCCATCGCAAAGGGCCCCTTTGCCGACAAGTTTGTGCCGCGCCACCTCCGCGAGATCATCTCCTCCGAGGCTGGCGCCAACGACGGCTTCGGCTTCCCTTTTCTCATGCTTGCCGTCTTTCTCATCCGTCATGCTGATGGGAAGGCGGTTGAGGGGGCGCCCAAGATGTTGCTTGCCAGGGCGGCGGAGGAGGGAATCGGGAGGCTGGGGGGTGGTGTCTCGGAGGCGCTCAAGAATTGGTTCCTTGAGACTTGGCTCTATACCGTCACCTTGTCCGTCTTGTACGGCGCTGTGGTTGGATACGGTGCCTGCTGGGGCATCAAGAGGGCTCTTCGAAAGTGAGATTCCCTTCCCAAAACACAACCCCCCTTTTCACTAACACGCCCCTCCCCAGCAAATGGATCGACACAGAATCCTACCTCCTCTTCCCCTCAGCACTGGGAATGTTCATCGTCGGAACCTGCGGCGCCATCGGCACCGACGACCTCCTCGCCTGCTTCGTCGCCGGCAACGCCCTCAACTGGGACGGCGAGTATCTGGCCGAGACGGAGCGTCGACACGACGAGGTCAACTCGTGCATCGACGTGCTCCTCAACTTTGGCGGCTTCATGTTCATCGGCACCATCATGCCCTGGTCTCAGTTCAACGACCCCAATGGAACGGGCCTGACCATCGGAAGGCTCATCGGTCTCGGCTGCCTCGTCATCCTCTTCCGTCGCATCCCCGCCATCCTCATCTCGTACAAGCTCATGCCCTCCGTCTGCAAGAACTACAAAGAGGCCCTCTTCATGGGCTACTTCGGTCCCATCGGCGCAGGAGCAGTCTTCTACGTCGAACACACCCGCGAACTCTTCCCCGAGCCCGGAAAAGGCGACGCCGAAGAAAACGACCTGACAAGCCTCATGATCCCCGTCGTCTACTGGCTCGTCTTCTTCTCCATCATCGTCCACGGCCTCTCCATCCCCGCCCTCAACGCCATATACCAATACTTTGGCGTCAAGCCCATCCAAGAAGACCCCGTCGAGCTACGCCGTCGCTCCATCCGCGTCGCCACGCCTCCCAACGCCGTGCCCGCCAGCAGGGACACCTTCATCGCCTTCAACCGCTTCAGCAGGCCCGTCTCGGAGATTGGCTTGCCCATGACGACGCGAGATCCGCAGCCGGCTGTCGGCGAGGAGTTTGTCGTCTCGGATAAGACGTCGGAGGAGGGCAGTCTGCCGTTTGAGCAGATTGAACGGGCGCCGAGTCGGCCTATCCAGCCTCCGACATCGTACGTTTAGTCAATTTGGTCATGTTTGATTTCCTTCTTGGGTGCTGTTTTCTCTCTCATCTTTTGTTCTCACTGTCGAGCCGGGGTCTATATCCCTGAATCGGCATGCTGGAAACCAAGATACAGGTACATAGAGGAGTCGGGCGTTGAATGAGCCACAGGCGTCCCGGAACAAAAGGCATCGCGTTACATTTCCTGTTTTCGGAGTTTGTGTTGGGGAAGAGGTTACACGGAAGATCATTCGCTTCTTCTTTTCATCTTGCTCTACCTTTTGGGCTTGACGGTGGTTTTCTTTCCTGTCCAGCGGCTTCTTCATTCTCTTGGCAGGCAGGTAGACAGAGTACAGAAGCGACTCAGCGTGGGGTCAATTACTTTCTTTCCTTTGTTGCTGTCGGTTGAGAGGCTGGGGAGAGGCAGTAGCGGAGATGTCGGCTTTGGGTCGAGGGCCTGTATCTGTGAGGGGGACGAGAACGCGCGGTCACAGCCTGCTTGTGCTAGTGTTGAGGGATCTGGAGCCGTGGGGGGGCGGGAGAGGTTGACTTTAGCTGCTATGCCCTCTGCAGATATGATTGATTCCATCGTTGCCTGCTAGACAACCCTCCGACATGCTCCTAGTTATGTGACGAATATATACGTGGCGAGGCGGTTGATAGCCTCGACTAAGACGCGAATTCACCCCAGTCTGCCCAGTTGAGCGGCAGCGTGATATCGAGGTTCGCCTCGAGCGCATCCTCCACAGCATCCAGGTTAAAGCTGGGATCAATGTAGCTAAAGACGTGCTCGTCCGAGATGGCCAGCGAGAGATCCGCCGAGCTTGAAGGCGTCACCGCCACGTCCGCCGGCCGACGCTGTCCGTCATCCGCAGCAGAAGCATCCGGCATCGTCGGACCCGAGTCCCTGCTCAGCATCGTGGCCGCCCGCTCCATCTCGTGGAGGATGCGCTCGCCCAGGCCGGCGACGACCTTTGCGTTCCAGGAGGAGCCGTCGAACTTCCGCAGGAGCTCGCAGCTGCGTCGGAAGGCCTTGATGGACCTCGCGCGGAACATGGCTAGCCGGCCGTGTCGCATCTTGCGGTACTCGACGCTCAGCGCCAGGGATACAGCGTATGGCACAAAGGGCATGGCGCTGAGGTCATCGTCGGAAACGGCGCGAGTGATGCGCTCGGCTGCGAGGGATCGGCGCGCGTTGGCTGAGGGAGAGGGGAGTGTTGTGGCGGCAGACATGGATCCGGGACGAGGGAGTCGGCAGGAGAGGATGATGACGGCGTGATAGAATGTCTCGATGGTGGCTGGATAGACGATTTAGACTTGCTTCACGCTTCTTCAGCTGTACGCTCACCTATGAGTGACGAGGGAACCTTGAGAGCGTCGGCATCCACAATCATGGCCTCGAGTATAGGCAGGTCGATAGAGGCGGCCTTGTCGAGCCCAGAGGCCTCGGCGCTGGGTCCCGGGCGATAGAGATCGATGACCTGATCCAGCCAGCGGACGACGAGCAGGAACAGGCGAAAGCATGGCGGTCGCGTCCTGATACACGCCTCGAGATCGACGCCGATATCCCGCTCGTGCATGAGGCAAGGCCTGCCGTAGACGGCGGCATTGATGCGATCCAGCGCCCAAACGACGCAAAACAGGTTATGAACGTCGTCGTCGCAGTTGGGCGTGTCGTAGCGCAGCACTTGCAAGCCCAGCGTCTGCACGTGGTGTATGGCCCTGCCGCCGAGCTGGGCGGGGAGGTCAGCTTCTTCGGCGCACGTCGGCTGCATGTAGAGAGAGAGCATGGCGAGGGCGCGGATGTGTATGACGCGGTCGGTGATGAGGCTCGTCTCGAGAATGGCACGTACGGCCGCTGTGAGCGTGTTGGAGAAGACTTGGGGCGTCAGCCGATCGGGCCCTTTGTTGCGGAGGCGCAGACGGGAGGCGGCATCTGGATCAGCCGAGGCGGCAAGGCAGATCAGCTGGCGCAAGACGATACCGCAGGGACTGTTGGGGGTTTTGTCGAGGGCGGCGACGGAGATGACGGGCAGTATGGGATGCACCCTATCGAGATAGATGGTTTTGATCTTTTCGTAATCGTCGTCAGGCGGCAGACATGACAAGCAGTGTTCGCGGACGTAGGGAATAAGGAGCTGATCCACGATGAGCAAAGGCCGTGACATGATCAGGTTCGATGGTTGACCGCTGGAAGAGAGCCATATGCCGACGTGGGCCTTCTTCCGGGACGAGGCAGATGCGGTGGCCTCGATGAAGATGGCCTCCGGGTTGAGGTCACCGACGAAGCGAGACGGCTGCGGCTTATCGTTGACGCCATCATCATCCAAAGGACGAAAGACCGGCTCTGACACGGAAGAACTGAGACGGACCGAGACGGGAGAGGGCTGACCAGGCAATGACGAGTCGACGGCATCGTCAGCCTCAGCCAGCTCGGCGTGGATGCAGCGTCTCTGCCTGTTCGGTCAGCGGATTGAGGTGACAGACGGTCGACTCCATCATCAACGGGTGGCAACCTTTTTGCGGCGACAGGCTCCACAGGCTTGCTGGACCTGTTTGCGCTTCATCGGCAGCCCGTTCCGGGACGGATCCGGGGCCACAAACTTGACCATTCTCAGCGGTGCGGAAGCGGGCATCTTGGGCGGCTCATGGCAGCCTCCTGCGGAAAGGCCAGCGACGACGGCCTTGGATCGGCAGGTAGCTGGCAGAGGCGCAGAGGGAGCGCGCTGGAGGGGAGAGAAAGGCTCGTCTCGATGAGTCGTTGTCGTGGTCGCATCGGGCGATTGATAAGCCGTGCGATAAGGATTCGGATAATGCTGAGTGCTGAGTCACCATCGTTATCATCAGCTGATCTGATGACGATGCTGGAGATGTCTGAGATGGGACCAACGACAGTCAACTTGGATGATGCCTGCAGACAGACAGATCCTTCCACCGACAACATAAAGTCGACCTCGACTGAAGGACTCGTCCCCTCGATAGTCTCACTCTCCTTTATACCCAGACTTTCGGACGAAACACTACAACGTCGAAAAGAGGCTCATCGTGTCTCACAACTCGGAGCCTGACGAGCCCATGCCACACTCGGATCTTATTTTCATGACCGTCGACCATCATTCCGATATCCAAATCCCTTTGATGATGCGGTCTCAAACCTGCTCCCGTGATCCAGCCGGCGCTTGGAGACTTGCGCGCAAACACAACTGGCTTGCGTTGACTCCTGATTCAATCCGGACGCGCGGACTGCTGCTCCGATGAAGCTCCGGTGACGACTCATCTTCATGATAAGGTCATGGGAGCTGGGACTTGAGAAGCTTGATATTGAGCCATGGAGCCATCTCTTCCGCACATTACAGCACCCATGCTACTCCTTCGCTATGCCTCTCGACATCCCCCTTCTCCTACGCAGAGACCAAGAAATGCCAAACTCACCTGTGATCCCGCCTCCAACGGGAAAAGGTCCGCCGCTCCGTCCCGATATCATCCACAACCACTATTACACGACAAATCCCAAGGCATTGCCCTGGTACCGTCGCAAGCCTTTCTTCTGGACCGCCATCGCCGTCCTCGTCTTTGTCGTCGTCGCCTGCGCCGTCAGTCTCGGTGTCGTTCTCAAGCTCGAGCTTGGGAAGAGCCGGATGCGCGTTGATCATCAGACCAGTTCCTCCCAGCCTGCGACGGATGAGAACACGCCGTCTTCACAGATGGAGCAGCCTCTTCAGACCTCCGCAACGTCTTCTGGTGCTATGTCCTCAGCATCCGGCGCGTCGTCAAAGTCCTCGTCGCCATCATCGACGACATCGACCGAGACGGCAGCCGCGACGCCCTCTGTCATCTTTACCGTGTCAGAGAAATCAAGGCTAGCATCGGTACACGTAGAAGACGAACAGTCAAATCTGCATCGCCGGTTTCTAGCCTGGCAAGATGACAAGGGCGATCTCATCGTCACAGAGTGGTCAGCCGACAACAGGAGCCATTACCGCATCCGCGATCAGCTTCGATCCCGAATCCCAGACGCCAAGCTCGGCTCGCCACTCGCCATGGCAGCCAGTCCCTCCGGCGTCGTCCACCTCTTCTTTCTCGACACGCAAGACGCGCTCTCTCACGTCTTCCGCTCCGCTACTGGCGTGTGGGAGACGAGAACGCTGAGCAAACGCAACGGCCCGGTGATTGCCTCGGGCCCATCACCCCTATCGACGGCATGGCATCGTACCGGAGACGGAACGGAGGTTCTAGCCATCGCCTACGCGAACTCGCAAGAGCTGCGTCTGGCCATGACAGATGGTCCGACGGCCGAGACTTCTTGGTTGGTCTCCAACGTGGCGTCTCTTCCGGGGCCTGTTCCCGGGCAGTTGCAGGAGCCTTGCTTTGCCGTGGCTGGAGATTGGCGTAACGCGATGGGAGCCCGTACGATGCTGATGGCCGTCTTGATGGACGACGGGCTGTTCGCGTACGAGTGTCCTATTGAGACGTGGCCGCCAGGGTCCAAGACGCCGTGCCGGAGACTCAACGACACGTTCCGAGGTGAGTATCTCTTCTCCTCCCCTTCACCGCTGAACAACAAGAAGACGCTGACAAGACTTACAGACGACAAGGGCCGAGACGTCAGTTTCGCCCCGCCCCCGAAGCAGCTCGGCTGGATCCGTCTGGACAGCCACCACAGCGCCGGCTACGACTTCAGTCTCGTCGGCCTAGGCGAGGACGGCTTCATCAGCGAGAACAGGATCGGCGCTGACGAGGCGAGGAAAGCTGGACGCGGGTTGGAGACGCGGATGGCTGTGCGGGCCATTTCAGCGACGGACGAGGCTGTCTTGTTTGCGGCGGCGGGCGACGACATTTACATGTATCGACTGGACGTCGACAGCGGGAGTTGGCGGGCGGAGGGATCGTTGCAACTTACGTCTCATGGCAAGACGGCATGAAGATGTCGTTGCTTGACTTGTATGTAAGGAATTCTGACCCTATGTATTCCCAACTTTGGCTATGCATCAGACGCCCAGTTCCTTTTCCAACTCCTCCTGACCAGGACACCACGAGTCTTGAAGCCCCTTGTCGAGTGACTTTTCGAACACGTCCTTGCCCCACCACTCACCCCAGCTGGTCAGGAAGATACGGTCCGGATCATCCGGAAAGTCGCTCCTGGTGAACGCAGCGAGGATACTCTGAGCGCCTGGGAAGGAAACGAGTCAGTCAACATCTGTGCGAGGAAAAGCAAGACGTCGAACCTTGAGGAACCGTCTTGGCGTCGGGATTGTCCTTTGGGATCTCGAAGTTGGTAGACCGGCCGAGACCCGTGCTAGGAATCAGGCCTGGCGAAACGGCGACGACGTGGCACTGATTGGCGAGCTGGCGGCGCCACCAGTGAGCACCCAAGAGCTGAACGAATTTTGTGTCGGCGTAGATGGTTTGATAGGCGACGCCGGAGTCGGCCTTGAGGTGTTCCGGCAGTACGGCTGAGGATACGGTCAGATGAAGTGCTCTGCGAGAAGTCTGAAGAGTATCCAGCTCACTTGTATCAGGCACGTTGCGTATGGCGCCAGAAGAGACGACGACGACGCGAGACTTGGAGGCAACCAGCTTCTCCCGCAGCAGATGAATCAAGTAGTGCTGAGCTTGACCACGCTGTCAGCAAGTGCAATAGGGAGGCACAGCCAAGACAACGCACAAAAGTGATTGACGACAGCGGCCTCACACCACTTATACTTGTAGCTCGGGCCCTCGTCCGCATTCTTGATGATGCCCGCGTTGAGAAGCAGGTAATCGATAGGATCCTTTCCCACGACATCCAGCGCAGCGCGAGCAAACGTCTTCACCTGCCGCACATCGGCAAGATCAAGAGGAAGGACGGTAACAGCACGGTTATGGCCGAGGGCATCGAGCGCAGATTTAGTATCGTCGACGCGACGGGCGCCGAGGATGACGCGGTAGGGCTGCGGGTTGGAGAGGAGCTGCTTCACTGCTTCGAAGCCCTAAGCCGTCTTTAGCCATGAGCGTGGGTAGGATGTTTCGGTGCGGAGGACTGACTAGGCCGGAGGAGACGCCTGTTGCGACGACGGTCTTTGCTGCTGAGGCCATTTTGTGGGTGGTGCTTTGGGGAGAGGTTGGTGGTTTAGAGGAGGAGGAGGAGGGGGAGGTGGAGGGGAGGAACTATTCGCCGGGCCGGAGACGGTGACGATGACGACGTCATTGACGTCATGGCAGCTCGTTGTCAACGGAAAGGAAAGATGTTGCGATTTCCGTTTGAGCGTCTTGATGAATGGCTTGGCAACGGTATCTCGGTGGACGTTGTTGCCAATCCATCGGTTACTGCGGTGGGCGGGTAGCGTCGTGGCGAGAGGAATGCAACGTTGTGCATCATGAGCCATGGACTCGGGCGAATTGAAGTGATTGGGAATGCGAATCAGAGCCGGGGGGGGGGGCGAAAAGCAGTCTTGTGAGCGTTTCGTGCTAGCAGTGCGGATGCTGTTGGGTTGGTGCCGTCCTTTAATGCGAGCATGTAGATATGTCTTCGTTGATGAGGTGTGGCGATGGGACTGTTTGATGTTCTTTTGAGAACATGAGGCGGGATTAAAGACTGATCTAGTTTAATATCTCCGGATTATGAGATGCTCATACAAAAGGCAGCACTCCAATCTTCCACCAATCAACATCTCCAACATGATGAATCTCTCAACATACAAGCCCGCAAGCTCTACCCACAACCCAACATTGAATCACTCACCCATCATCAAACACAACCCCATCCTCCCATCATCCAAACTCTCAAGCCAGAGCCCCAACTCGCCACCCCTTCTTTCCCCCATCCTCCCACTTCCCCTGGTCCCTGAACAGCCATCCTGGCCCCAGTCTCACATCCAACCTCGGGAGGCATGCAACCCGGTGGCCGGGCCATTCTGGCGCAACCCCTACGATCCAGCCGCCCTGGCCCCTCCACAGCAGCCTTGTCTCTCAATCCCAACGGCAGACTAACGACCAAGAACCCGTGGGAAGAAGAGTCGAGCGTGGAGAGACAAGTTGACCGGCTTGGCCTAGCCTCATCCCAGCCGTTATATACCTTGGTATTTTTCGCCCCCTCCCTTTTTCAACATCTCCCTCTCGAGACCAGACATAGTGCCATCTTCCGTTCTCAATCCGAAAAGAGCATGCTCGTTACATGTCCGCAATGATGCTGGCAACCGCCCTGTACGCAGCCCTCTGGCTGTGCTCTCAGGCCGGAGCGTAAGTCCTCAATCCCAACGTCCCTCCCATCAACACACAAGCTGACAAGAAACCCCCGGGCCACCAGACGCTTCATCACAGAAGTAGACCCCAACACCGTCTACGATTACATCGTCATCGGCTCCGGCGCCGGCGGCTCAACCGTAGGCGCCGGCCTCGCCGAAGCAGGCCACTCGGTCCTCATCATAGACGCGGGCATCGACCTCACAACGACATACGAGTACCGCGCGCCGGGATACAGTCTCAGGGCATCAGAGTATCCGCCCATGACATGGGAGTTCTTCGTCAACCACTACCCGAATCTGGAGATGCAGCGTCGCGACACCAAGATGACCTACCTGACCCCCTCGGGCAACCGCTACGTCGGGCTCAACCCACCGCCCTTTTCAAAGCCGCTTGGAGTCTTGTATCCCAGAGCCGGGACGTTTGGTGGCTGTACGTCGCATAACGCGTTGGTGACGGTCTACCCAGAGGAGTCGGACTGGGATAACATCGCCAAGCTCACGGGCGACAACTCGTGGAACGCCGAGTATATGAGAGGCATCTTCAAGAGGATCGAGCGATGTCGCTACGTTCCCAACTCCATCATCGGACATGGCTTCCACGGCTGGCTTACAACCAGCGTCGCCAGCATCGTCTTCTTCCTCGAGGATCCCAAGCTGCTCGCCATGCTGCACGGGGCCGCCTCCGCCATCGGCCAGGGCTTCTCCAAGATCCTCGAGAACGTAGAGGGCCTCGTTCAGGTGCTTCACCGGGATCTCAACTCGGGATTCCCGAACCGAGATCGGCGTCAGGGGCTGTTCCAAATCCCCATTGCCACCATGGAAGGAAGGCGAAGTGGTCCAGCCGATCGAGTCAAGACGCTGATGCAAGGCACACCGGGTGGCCTCTTCAGCAGCGCCAAAACGTACCGTCTCGACGTCCTACTCAGCAGCCTCGTCACCAGAATCATCCTCCAACCGCCGATGAAGCCCGGATTCGCAGCCCGAGCCGTGGGCGTCGAGTACGCCACAGGCCCAAACCTATACCGCGCCGATCCGCTATCAAAACCCAACGCCAGGCTTCCCCCCCCCCGCTGGCTCAAGGCCGGACGAGAGATCATCCTCTCAGCCGGAGCCTTCAACACGCCGCAGCTCCTCAAGCTCAGCGGCATCGGTCCCCGTCAGGAGCTCAGCCGGATGGGCATCCCCGTCATCGTCGACCTCCCCGGCGTAGGCGTCAACCTCCAGGATCGCTACGAGGTAACCGTCACGTCCGCCAGCCCTCAGCCCTTCTTCCTCACCAAGCCGTGCACCTTTGGAAGAACGCAGCCAGATCCGTGCCTGAACCAGTGGCTCTTGGGCAACAACGACGCGGAAAAGGGCGCTTACACGTCTCCCGGATTTGCCTTTGCCGTGCTCAAGAAGTCGACGGTAGCAGAGGATGATATCCCTGACCTGTTCATTGCAGGCGCCCTCGCCAATTTCACGGGATACTTCCTCAACTACGACAACGTGGCCACCACCGGCGCCCGGCACTGGTCCTGGGTCATCCTCAAGGCCCGGACCCGGAACCGGGCCGGCACCATCGAGCTCCGATCCCGAGACCCGCGAGACCCGCCCCTCATCAACTTCAACTACTTCCGGACCGGCACCAACTTCGACGGCCAGGCGGAGAAGGACGTTCTCGCACTGGTCGAGGCCATCGACTGGGCGCGAGCAGCGACGGCCAACGTCAACAACTTTCTGCACTTTGATAAGTTCCATGAGGAGAGGCCCGGTCCCAGCATCAAGACGGCGGCGCAAGAGGCTCAATGGGCCATGGACGAGGCCTGGGGTCATCACGCCTCGTGTACGGCTGCCATTGGAGCCGACAAGGATCCCTATGCTGTTCTCGACAGCCGGTTCCGCGTCCGGGGCGTCGAGGGACTGCGCGTCGTCGATGCCAGTGTCTTTCCTCTGATCCCCGGATACTACATCGCGCTGTCCATCATCATGGCTTCTCAGAAGGCGGCCGAAGTCATCGATCAGGATGCGACCAATCCACGACCCGCACCGCCTATGCCCCCTCCGATGCCGCCGCCTGCTTTCTCGTTCGGAAACAGTTATAGTTATAGGCAGGGAGGCGGTTACAACGGTTACGGCCCGTTTGGCCCGAATCACTTTACTTATGGCCAGAGGAAGTCCTGAGCGGTATATATCAGATGGCAAGGCGGATAGTTGTGAAGGGGGCATTATGACTTTATGATTGATGCGATGACGTCTGTTGGATGTGCTGCAGCTTAGTAGCTGCCTGTGTTAAAAGACGAATGGCATGAGTGTGGCATCTCCCGTGATAGACTGACTTGTACTATTTTAATCCGTATCTGTTTATCCCTCGTCCTTGTTGAGCTGGATTAAGGCATCGTGCTTTTCCAGCAACATGTGAATACATGTAGGAGCCTCAGGAGCTGCCTGTGTAAAAGATAAACAACCCGAGTCCATCATCGCCCGCAATTCACTTATACCATCCCATATCCGTGTCTGTTTATCCATATCCCTCTCCCTTCACCAACCCCCTCAACCCACACAAAGACAACCACCTATAATACAACTTGAAGACAAGACAACACCCAAGAACCATCAACCCCCCCCCTCAATCTCAAAAAGCTGCGGCACCAAATCCGCCAAACAACTCTCCAAAGACCGAAACCTCAACCCAAGCACCCTCTCCGCATCCGAAGCATCAACCCCGAAATGCCCTCCACTCTCCCTCAACCCAGGCCTCCCAACCGGTATCCTCTCCCCATTCTTCGAGCGTCCGCACAGCTTCCGCCCCAGATCAACAAGCTCCTGATTGCAATACACCCCCGCCGCCAGCAGGAAGCGTCGACCCCCGGCCTCAGCCACCTCCAGAGCTCCTACGTGAGCGCGCGCCACGTCCCGGACGTCAACCCAGACGGGACCTCGGGTAGGCGGCACGGGACCGGAGCGTCCGGCCGAGAGAGCGGCCCAGACGAGCCCGTTGCTGGTGTTGAGCTCCGCCGGAGACGTCGGCCGGTCGAGGACGGGCCCGAAGACCATGGCCGGACACAAGCTGACGAGGTCAAACGCCGGACGACGGTCCCGCATATACGCCCACGCCGCCCGCTCGGCCGCCGTCTTGCTGGCCCGGTAGGCGGTGTTGACGTCTCCGGCTCGGGCCCCGTCTCCGTATGTAAGAGGGCTCCAGTCACGGGCCGAGTAAGTCTTTCCCGGCCGCGGCCCGGCGTCGGCGTCGTAGATGGCAGCGAAGCTACCCGTATGAACGACTCGACGCACCGTCGACAACCGATCCGCCGCCTGAAGAACCGCGACAGCGCCCCCAACAGCCGGTCTCATCAGGTCGCGCTCAAAGTCGGCAGCGCGGTAGTGAAAGGGCCCAGCCAGGTGGAGGATAGCCACGGGCTCCCACGGGCTCAGGGCCGATATCAGCGCCTCGGCGTCGGTGATGTCCGGCACGACAACCACAGCCAGCTCCGTCGTCCCGTGTAAGTGCCGGACCGTGGCGGCCTTGGCTTCGGTCCGGACGGTGCCGACGACGCGGTATCCGTCGGCCAGCAGGGCGGCGACGCAGTGCTGGCCGATGAAGCCGTTGGCGCCCGTCACCGCCACCCGAGCCGGCGGAGTGACGGGCGTTGCCACCTTGGAGGGCATCGAGAGCTGGAGTCTTGTATGTGTGTAAGTGGTGGTAAGTGGGTGCTGTAGGCACCAGTCATAACCTACGCCTACGCGCACAAATACATACATGGGCATGAATACATCTACATTTATATATAACAATCCCATCGAAGCAAACACACCAGCACATCACCACCTCGGTCTCAACCCGTCCAGCTTCGCTTCTTCCCCAGAAGCCGCCATGGCCAGGCTCCAGCGACGGGTCCCGCAACTGCAGCCGTCGCAAAGAGGGCTGAGCATGTGCTGCAGACAGACGACTGAGAGAAGAATGGCCACGGAAACGGGAATAAAGCGCGGGCTGGTCAAGACAGGGGAGGAAAAAACAAGGAAACAAAGCCAAAACTGACCGCCTCTGACGGTCTTTGTTACTACAGACGAGTATCCGTACAACTGCTTCTCTCTCTTATTAATAATGGGATGCCATCTCAGAGTGTTTTTCTTACATCCCTTGTTAACCTTTGATCCGCCTCCTGCAATGCTGGCCGGTCCCACGCCGCCACGTGCGCATTTCCGCGGAACCGGCTCTTGTGAAGCAATCAAGCAAACATCCATACATACAGACAGCATCGTACATACAGACAGGCGGACAGACAGACAGACAGACAGACAGCATCTCGTCTTCGAGTCATTCCACCCTTTTCCACCACCTCTCTCCGTCATTGGCTCTGTCGCGATAGAGGCAATATTGTACACGCCTACATACACACACACACACACACACACATTGTAGATCACCAGAACCGGCTCTTCACCATCCGATCCGTCTTTGCCGCCCTTCTCCCTCATTTACCGCCTTTCCCACCGGCGACCCTCTGCGGATGCTCGGCCAAACTCTGCCGTGTTCCATCCAATACCACCACTGCCACCACCATTAGCCCCAACTCCCCAAGCCGTTCAGAGCTTCGTCATCATCAAACACCAGCCACTGACGACCTGACGTGTTACAGACGTCAACACGTGGCCCGAGCCGAGCCGGGCCCAGCGCTGCGGCCGGCGTCCGGCTAAAAGCCCCCAGATCGGTGCGACATGCCGTCCTCCTCCGTCGCAGTCGTCAATCGAGGTCCGCGGTCCGGCGTCTTATTATTGACGAAACATGGACATCGCCAATCCACCCGTCCCTCCTCTCGGCTCGTATCTCTGATCCGCCGTCGTCGGAAAGCTGCCGGCCGCCGTCACACACCACTGCTTTCGTATTCGCCCGTCGGTAACAGGAAAACCACTCACAACAACAGAGACTGTCGCCGTCGCATATCGGCTTCGGTAATCGGTTCCCCTTGCTGCACGCCGCGGATCCGTCGTCGCCAGCAAATGCCGACCCTGACTTCCCGCCTTCCCCCTCGTCTTCCGTCAAAAACCCTCGTCCCTTTTTGCTACAAGATAGCGAGCATGAGCCGTCGGCTCATTTCTCGCCCACACAACAAGCGAGCCCATCCTCGCCCTCTCCTCGCCTCCCATAACTCTGCTTCTGCTTTCCACGTCACAGAGCTTGGAGCCGGCCGTCACCGTCGTCTCACTCGACTCGCAACCTCGGCCATCTAGCGGTTGGGTCGACGCTATCCAAACATTGTTGTGAGCTGCTGCTACTCCCTGTTCGATCTTTGCCGAGGCACGAGGCAACGGTCAAGCTGAAACCAGGCTAAACGAGACATGCATCCAGTCTCATCGTCGGAGCTCGGCTACTTCCCAAAACCCCCACGCCCACAAGGTGGTTGGCGACGCGAGATCCGACAAGGGCGTGACGGAGCTCGCCGCAGCCCGCAGCAAAGGCCGTCACGACAAGATACAGCCAAAGACGACCTGGATGCTGCCTCGTCGTTCTTCGTCCGGGAACGTGCTTCCGGTGGCTCCTGACGGCAGACTCATTGGCGGCTTGTCCACGTCTCTCTCAACACAGAAAGGCCAAACAACGCGTCCATGACATCCCATGGCCTCTTCAAAACAGCACGAGCCCGTTCATCTCGTAATAGCGGATCCGCGCCCAGTTCACAACGGCCCCGGTGCCTTCAGCCTGATCCCGCCTCGACCACACCCGCTCGACCAGGTCTCGCGCGTTGTAAATGTAGCCGAAGCCGCAGGTCCTCTCCATTATCAGCAGCCGGTCCTGGATGACTAGCCGGTGCTCGAGCTTCCAGCAGGCGCCCCCGGCCATGACGAGAGGGAAGATGAGGCACGACTCGAGCGGACTGCCGTACCGGATCTTCTGGACCGCGTCGAGGATGCCTTCGACGTAGCTGCCGACCTTGGGGTCCGTGAGCTCGTATCCCTCGACGATCTGGTGGAGCCTCAGCCGGATGGCGCATTCAAAGGCAGACGTGGCGTGCACCACATCATCGTGAGCGGGGGACACTGTCCAGGCAGCGACGCGCGACATGCCGTGTCGCTCGTAGGACCAGTGGTTGATGCGGTCTTCGATCTCGTTGGCGTGTTCGCGAAAGATGGCCTCGGATGCTTCGTCGACGCGGATGCTCCTAAGATCAGCGAGCGTGTTGACCCGGTCGATGAGGTGGAAGAGCTCCTTGGGGATGCCGTAGACGGCCGAGTCCTCCTCGTCGGGCGTCGACGTCATGCGGTCCAGGGCGACAGCCTCGGCCTCCTCCTCGCCGATGAGCGGGGGGCGGCAGGTGGACGTGGTGGCGGCCGAGTCGAGGAAGCGGGCCAGACGAAGGAGGAACTTGTAATGGCCCGTCATCATGTCGCCCTGCTGCTTCTTGAGCGTCATGAGTAGACGCTTGGCACCCTTGAGATGCAGCTTCCAGCCCTCGCTAGTGCCGTCGAAGAGCTCCGTCATGCAAAGGAGCAGGCTGCTGACGAGGGCAATGTCGGCGCTGGTTCTATCGACATGAGGTAAAATCCGGGCAAGGGCCTGAGTGGCCTTGCTCTTGTGAACCAAGCCTCGGTCGTTGAGCGTCGGTTGAAGCTTGCGCCAGTGGTTTGCCGACAATGCCAGGATGCAGTGCAGGACGAGTTCATTGCTCTGAGCCATGGGCAGAAGGTAGTGGTTGTACGGGTTGGTCGAGGAGCAGCGGCGCGACAGGATAGATGAGACGATGGTGGAGTAGTGGTTGAGGAGGGCCTTGTCCTGGGGCGCGTTGAGCTGAGGCAGCAGCTGCGGGACGTAAATGGACAGGGAGGAGCTTGTCGTCGAGTGCAGCGAGGCGGCCGGACTGCCACTGCTAACGGGCGTAACGGATTCGATCCACCCCGGCGGGGAGCCAGTCACGTCCCACGAGACAGTGTCCGGGCTCATCATCTCGAGCATCATGTCGCCGACGGTGGTGACGGGTGGCGCAGAGGTGACAGCCGTCATGACAGAGCTGCGGTCAGGAGACTGAGCGTGAGCAAGGTAAGATGAGGAAGAGGATGAAGCGGCGGCTTCGAGGCTGCTGTCATGACTCCCGTGGCGAAGACCGACAGGCGGCGAGACTGGACTCGGGCTGCTCCGGACGGGTAGCTCCATCATGGACACCACCTGGGCCTTGACAGCGGGCGCGAACGAGTCTTGAGCTCCGTGAGCAGCGGAGACGGCAGCGGCGGCAGCGGCGGCCTTGGCACGGCCGTGGCGCTCCGGGGGCCAGGCGCAGTCGAGGCATAGACGACGACAGTCACCGCAGCGAGGCTTCGTCTCGTCGCACTTCTTCTTGCGACGCTTGCACATGAGACAGCCCGTCTGAACGCGACGGATGCGAGCCTTGGGCATCTCGCCATGGACATCGTCGTCTGCCGAAGCGGCCGTAGCGGCCGTCGAGTTGCGCGGACGACATGGCAGACTCAGACGGACGCATCTGGCGCAGGGCAGGCTACCGTCACAAGCCTGCTTGATCTGTGCGCAGCGGTGACAGACGGGACGGCTCTCGGAGCCCATTGGTAGTCTGGGAAGCTCTGGTCCGAGATGGCGATGGGGTGAGAATAGGTCAGGCGTCGTCGTCCAAGTCGCCGGGCGATCTTGCGTAGGGAGGCTCTTGACGGCGTCATAAGTCAGAGGGAACAAGGAGCAGGTCATGGAGACGGAGCAGGGGGGGGAGCAAGAAGAAGAAGAAGAATTCCGAGAAGAGAAAAGAGGAGGTGGACAAGGAGAGGAGAACGAGGCCCGGTGGTAGTGGTGGTGTGAGTCCGGCTCGGCGACGCAGAAGGCGGGAACGACCGCGAGAGGTACCTACCTAAAAGGGGGGCGGGGGGGAATCCGCCTGTCAGCCGTTTTGTCCCCTATGCTGTGCGCATAGCACCGGCTTGAGCGTGCCTTTAGCCACAGTACCAAAGGAAATCCTGAGGCTAGCCGATGAGTTCCATCTGAGCAGCAGGCCAACCGACACGGCAGCAGCCGCAGTACCGAGATACAGAGAGCGGCAGCGGAGCGAGGGCCGGCTCCAGAGGTATGTAGGAGCCTATCTGTACCTGCCTACCTACCTACCTATCTATCGTCTACGACAACTCGGGCAAAGGACGGCACGGAGTTGGCTCGGCCTTGGGCCCAACCTCGAACGATTCGGAGAAGTTTGGCAACCTATGTACCGTGGGGTAAGTAATTCGTAGAAAGGGATGGGATGGACGCTCCGCCCGGAACGCCGCAGCGGCCAATCGAGGACCGCTGGACATGGCACACTGTGCAGAGTCCGTCAGTCAGCTGCGAATCCTGACGACGACGCATCATCACGCGAACCAACATGGCCTAACGACGGCCTACGAGCCGGGCACCTGAGTCAGGGGTCGAATAGGTGATGGCTGCCGTAGGGGATGCAAGCCCGGGGGCAAGAGGGGGCCTCCAGCGCCCGCTTCGGCTCCCCAGAACCTCGAGGGTCGGGCTGGACCGGCTTCCCCGTGCAGCCCCGGGAAGGGTACCGGAGCAGTGCGGACAGGCAAGGGAGACTCTTTGGCACTGTCCTCTGGCTGTTAATCCAACGACCAACCCAACCTGGTCGCTGTCACCTCTTTCTCTCTCTTTCTTCCTCTCAATCCCTCACTCTCCCGCACGGAGTCGGCTCGCACAGTTGCTTCTGTCCCGGAAACAAGGCAGGGGCAAAAGGAAGAGGACGACAACGCGGGCGACGGGGGGGCCGAAAACCTCAGTCGCACAGCATATCATCCTGTCCTCCTGCATGCCGACGAACCTGGAAACACACAGCTGGACAGAGTGAGGGTGTAAAAAAAGACCAAAAGAAACGAAGTAGGAAAAAGGAAAAAAAAAACTGAGAAAAAAAATGATGGTCAGATCGGTTGGTGACACGTCCAAGAACTCGTACGAAAATGGCCTTGGCTGCCTGCTTCGTCGTCTACCAAAAATACACAAGCCAACCGCATACGGGCTCGGGCGTCCGCCGCCGCCTCTAGAGATAGAGTGTCGTCCAGATATTGTATTCGTTATGTATGTATGTGCGAGGCAGGGCGCGCCAAATCCGGACTTTGCCTGCTTATTGCCACCTATTCGTACCCAACTGCAAACTATCCCCCGTTCTGCGTGCAAAGAGAGACACGACCGGCCTCGCGGTTGGAGCGAGACGGATATCAAGGCACCCAGCTAAGACCTTGTCTTCACCAACGCAAGGGAACGGGATAGCAAGCAGGGGGGCAAAAAGGGCTAGAATCGGCTGTCGGTCATCAAGGGCTCCCAGTGCGCCAGACGAAGCTCCCGGGCCGTGCGGTCGATCAAGTCCCTGGCCTGCCACAGATGCTTGTCCATGTGGATAAAGGGGTGCGGCACACCGGGATAGCGCCTGGCCGTCACCTCGACGCCGTTGCTCATGAGCAGCTGCGCGTACCGCTCGCCTTCATCGCGCAGCGGGTCGGCCCCCGCCGTGTAGATGACCGTCTTGGCCAGGCCGTCGTAGCGCGGCGCGCTCAGCAGGTTGGCCAACCAGCCGGCCTGCTGCCGCTGTTGGTCGCCTCCCGTCGACCACTTGAGCTTGTCGAACCAGGCGAGCCGAGCCCAGTTGAGCGTCGGTGCCATCTCGTTCTCCCGCATCGAGGGAAAGGGTGAGTCGGCTGCCGAGCTGTACCGCGACATGTCATCGATGACAGGCGTGGAGGCGACGACGATCCGCAGGGGAATGGGGTCCGGCTGCTCATCGCGCGCCATGTGCGCCAACGCCAGGGCGATGCAGCCGCCGGCCGAGACGCCGCCCAGCGAGATGCTTTCGGAGCGGACGTTGAACCTCCGGGCGCCCTCGGCGTCGCGGACGTGACGCAAGGCCGCAAACCCGTCGGTCACGGCCGTGGGGAAGGCAAACTCGGGCACCAGGCGGTAGGCCACGTCGATGACGGCGACGCCGGCCTTGGCACAGAGGTGTCTGCACACGTGGGCCTCAGTCTCGAGGTCGCCTAGCCCCCAGCCGCCGCCGTGGAAGTTGATGTGGACGGGCCACGGACCGGGCGAGGCGGCTGGCTCGTAGACGCGAACCGCCAGCCGTCCGCCGTCGTCGGCCGGAACGTCGGCATCGTAGACGCGACCCACTTCCGGGGCCGGGCCGGTTCCGTAACTGTAGAGGGTCGAGTACGAGGCCCGCAACCGGTCGAGGTCGACGGGCTGGGCCGCCGTCTTGGCCACGTGCTGGTTGTACAGCTCCTCGAAGACGGGATCCAGCTTGCCCGCCATAGACGGGTGGATCGGCTGCAGCGCCTCGTGCTGTGCCATGATTTCTGCCACGAGTGGTTGCTTTGAGTTGGTTAGGCGAGGGAGAGAGAGGTTTTCACTCTTTGCTCGCGGGGACTTTGGATTCCGACGGCCGCATCCCTCGTTGTTAGACTTTGATTTAGGGCCTCGATGCTATCACTGGCTCGGCTCAGGTATCTATGATGCTGCAGTTGACCGGATTGTCTGTACGTCGTATTACGTGTTAGGTTCGCCGCTTCAGTTGAGTTGTCCGAGACCTTGGGTCGTTACCACGCCATGACGCCATCATCACCACCAGTTTGGCTGCCTCTCTACCTACCCTACATGGATAGGGTCTTTTCATCTCACGATGCTTACCACCACTTTGGTAATCGCTCAAAAAAGACAAAACCTTCGCATCATGATCGCACCAGCAGTGTGGAATCCTTCCGCTTCCACCTATCGGTACGAACCCGTTGGCCATGTTGCACCTGCAGCATCAAAGTTACCAGCCTTTATCTGTTTGTGGCTGCGGCAACGGTGACCTCGTCCACAGCGACCTCGTCCACAGCCTACGGTACAGCCTACGAATACATACAGGCCACAACACCACCACGAAGAAACAAAAAGACACCGCAAAGCTTCAGACTCCGCCCTCTCCCAGGAAGACTCGAACTTCCAACCTTCTGATTAACAGTCAGACGCGCTGCCGATTACGCCATAGGAGACTGACTCGAGTCACGGCCGATACGGCCAGGTATGTGGATTTATATCGCTTGATCTCCTTGCTCGCGAATAATCTCCATAAATAGACCTTCAGCACGAAGCTTCCTAAGGCGGACCAACTTCCTCTTCGAGGCATCAAGCCGGCCTCGGCGTCGACGACGGCCAAGGACCATTCCGTGCCAACAGCCAACCAAGAGGCTTCCAACGCCAATTGCCTTTCCGAGATACGCCAGGTAGAGTGGAGGTGGCTCGGCAGAGAGACACGAGGTCATTCTTTCGCCTCTCTCCACGGGCAAATGGTGGCTCCGAGAAGCGATCTCGTGCAAGCCACACGAATTGTCATTCAGCTCGCAGAGCTGAGTCGAGCATCGCTACCCAAACGGCCAGTCCACCATGCTGATCCGGCCTCAATGCGGTCGAGACAATGTCCTACACATCTGTTGTGTTTTGTGAGTCTGTGCCCGATAAGCATCGCGCTTGTGCAAGCTGCTCGGACGGACAGCGTTGTCGAAAAAGCAATGACTATGCATGTCGAAGACACGATGTGCTGGAGCATCAGTGCTTCGTCTCTTCGAATTGCACAAAAAACCTCCTATCCATAATGCCGCGCAGTGACAGTGACGACTTCGATGACATCCGTGAAATCGACGGTGAAATGGCTCAGACGAGCTCATCAAGTTCAGTAATCGCAAACTACCCCTTTCGCTGCCACTCTCAAATCCATCCGCGTCCAAAAGCCACGATTCTCGATTCTTCGCTTCCTCTGCAGATCGCAATATCTTTGGCATCTCTCACCCAACTTGATGGAAATCCCTTCCGCACAGGACCAGCAGTAGACATCGCCGACGGTTCGGCCGAATCACACCATGGCAGACACCGCCGATGGCCAAGTTCACCGCAGAACTGGCGAGGATTCTTCCGACGAGGACATCGTCAGGCCCGCAAGACATGACAATGACAGCCTTTCCCTTGACGATGTCGCCCCCGTCGCCGTTCAGATGCGCAATCTATGCGTTTCTATCAGCCGGTCCTCGTCCTTCCTCAAGTATCGAGACTTCATACCGAAGCTCATCAAGTCATCCGATGCCGCGTCTCTCACGGACACGACACCGTTACTTCACTCGGTAACGACAGATCTGCCCCCCAGCTCCCTTACTGCCATCGTCGGAGGCAGCGGCTCAGGCAAAACGACGCTTCTCAACGCCCTGGCAGAGCGAACATTCAGCTCAGGATGGAGCCAGACCGGTACGGTGACCTTCAACGGCGAACCAGGCGTCACTACCGTCCGACACGCCTACGTGACGCAGCAAGACATCTTTCTGCCGACGCTGACGGTCCGAGAGACCTTGCAGTACGCAGCGGAGCTCCGTCTGCCAGCCAGCACGCCCGCTCACGCCCGCCACACCGTCGTTGAAGAAGTCATCCGTGAGCTCGGTCTCCGGGACTGCGCGGACACGCGTCTGGGAAATAGCCAGCACCGTGGATGCTCAGGGGGCGAGAAGCGGAGGGTGAGTATCGGCGTGCAGCTGCTGGCCAATCCGTCGGTTTTGTTCCTGGATGAGCCGACGACCGGTCTCGATGCCAGCAGCGCTTTCCAGGTCGTTAGTCTTCTGGAGGGTCTCGCCCGTAAGGGACGAACTGTCGTCATGACGGTCCATCAGCCGCGGTCCGAGATGTGGCATCTGTTTGATAATCTCATCGTTTTGTCTCGTGGCAGCCCGGTATACTGCGGTTCGAGGACCGGTTGTCTGTCCTGGTTTAGGGCTCAGGGCTTCCACGATCCGCCCTTTGTCAACCCGGCTGATCATATCGTCGACACTTCGGCCGTCGATAGCCGCACTCCACAGCTAGAGGAGGAGAGTCTGGCTCGAGTGGCGGGTCTGAAGGCTGCGTGGCAGACCGAAAGCGCATCTCATTTTGGGCCGATGGAGTTGATACCTTGCAAGGACGGCAGACCGGGCCGGCAATGGAAAGTTACACAGTCGCCCGCCGGCTTCGTTCGCCAGCTGCGAGTTCTCACGGGCCGGACTCTGAAGGTGACGTTTCGGGATCGTCTCGGTATGGCGGCCTCGGTGCTGGAAGGCCTCCTGATGGGACTTCTGACCGGCTGTTTGTTCTATGACGTCGGCCGCGACCAGGCCGGTATTCGATCACGACAGGGGGCGTTGTTCACGGCAGCCGGTCTGCAGGGCTATCTGGTCCTCATATTCGAGGTCTATCGCATGACTATGGACATAAGCGTCTTTGACCGTGAGGCGGCAGACGGCTGCGTCGACCCGATACCGTTCATTCTCTCCCGTCGTCTGGCCAGGCTGCCAACAGAGGATATACCAGTCCCGCTGCTTTACACGACCCTCTTTTACTTCATGGCCGGCTTCGACCACGATGCAAGCAAATTCTTCGTCCTTTTCATCGTCACGTTGCTCAGCCACTACATCGCCGTCATGTGCGCCATGACGTGCGTCGTCGCCGTGAGAAACTTCTCCGGAGCGAGCCTCATGGCCAATATGGTCTTTACGCTGCAGAATTTGGCGTGTGGAATGCTGGTCCAGAGCAACTCGATCCCGGTGTACGTGCGCTGGCTGAAATGGATCACCTATACCGTGAGTTCTGGGGAGACTAAATTACGCATATCTACGTCTGACCGTGTTCTAGTTCTATGCCTTTGGTGCTTACACGGCCAACGAGTTTCAGGGCAGCTTCTACGACTGTCCGGATCCTCGCGGCGACTCGAGCCTTGCCTGCGCCCCCTACACGGGCGAGTTTGTCATGGCGTCTCTGGGCTTCCCTACGGACTGGATCGCGCGTCCGATGACGGCAATGGCGGCTTTCATCGTCTTCTTCAGCGTCTTGTCGGCTCTCGGACTGCATCTCTTTAAGCCCGGCCTCGCCGTCGCCGGTTCTCGAGCGTCGGACAATCGTCAGTCTGACTGCCGCAATGAGACGACCGTGTCGAGGTCCTCGATCGGCAGAACTGTCGACTTGAGCTTGCGCAGTTTTGCCCTGGCATTGGATAAGCGGACTCTGCTCGGTAAGAGGCTGCCTCGCAAGACGATCCTCGAGCCCATCAACGCCAGCTTTCCGGCCGGTGTCCTCAACGTCATTATGGGCCCGTCAGGCAGCGGGAAGACGTCGCTGCTTGACTCGATGGCCCTACGACTGCGAAATTCGATGGGCACCGAGTACAAACGATCCGGTAGCATGACGCTTAACGGCGCCTTACCCACCGACGCCGTCGTCCGAGCCGTCTGTTCCTACGTCTGTCAGGAGGATGATGCTCTTCTGCCTTCGCTGACTGTGCGGGAGACGCTCCGGTTCGCGGCCGGTTTGCGTCTGCCGGCATCAATGAGCGCGGCTGATAAGAAGCGAAGAGCGGACGAGGTGCTGATGAGGATGGGCTTGAAAGATTGTGCCGACACTCTGATCGGGAGCGATATAGTCAAGGGTATCTCAGGCGGAGAGAAGCGGCGGGTCTCCATTGCCATTCAGATCCTCACCGACCCTCGCATCTTGATGCTCGACGAGCCTACCTCGGGACTCGATGCCTTCACCGCCAGGTCCATCCTGACCGTCCTCAGCGGCCTTGCCGACGAGGGCCGCACCATCATCTTGACCATCCACCAAGCCCGTTCCGACCTGTTTGATAGCTTCGGCAACGTCCTGCTGCTTGCCCGCGGGGGGGAGACGGTCTTCACTGGGCCAGCGAGGGACATGCTCGGATATCTGAGTGGTCGTGGTCATGAATGCTCACGCCAGATGAACCCGGCTGACTTTGCTTTGGATCTGGTCACCGTTGACCTCCGGTCAGGGGATAAGGAGAAGAAGAGCCGGTCAAGGGTGCAGAGCTTGATAGAAGGCTGGAAGGCGTATCAAATCGAGCAGCAAATCAGCAACCAAGGCTGGGAAACAACCGAGAATAAGGAAGGCTCCAGATCCACGACCACCGACAGTCTTCCAGCCTCCCGACAGACCAACTTGCCCGCCGAGCTCGGCGCCCTCGTCCGCAAACCAGCAAGCTTCAGCACCGCCCTCCCCCTTCTCCTCCACCGAGCAACGCTCAACACCCGCCGCCAGCCAGCGCTCCTCAGCGCGCGGACAACGCAGGTGCTGGGCTTCAGCCTCGTCCTCGTCCTCTTCTTCACGCCCCTGAAGAGCGACTACATCGCGGTGCAGAACCGGATGGGGCTAATGCAGGAGCTTGGAGCGCTGTACTTTATCGGCATGCTGCAGAATGTTGCTGTCTATCCGGATGAGCGCGATGTCTTTTACCGCGAGGCTGATGATGGAGTCTACGGCGTGCCTGCTTTCCTGGCGTCTTATACTATTGTCGAGACGCCGTTTGAGATTGTCAGCAGCTTGCTCTTCGCCGTCTTGGTCGTCTTTGTCGTTGGCTTGCCTCGGACCGTCACCATGTGGCTCGTCAGCGCCTTCATCTGCTTCGGCATCGTCTCTTGCGGTGAGAGCCTGGGCATCATGTTCAACACACTCTTCAGACACACGGGTTTCGCCGTCAACCTCATGGGCATTGTCCTGGCCGTGGCCAACGTCATGGCCGGCATCGTTTCCATCGACATGCCTGGCCCGTTTCAGGCCGTCAACTACCTCTCACCCATCCGCTATGCTGTCCGGGCGGTGGCCCCCTACGCGTTCCGCGGCTTGAGTCTCACATGCAGCGCCGCCCAGCGGCTTCCGGAGGGCATCTGTCCGGTCCAGACGGGGGAGCAGGCGCTGGAGCTGTATAAGCTCGACGTGGATCCTATCGTGAGCGTGGCGGCTATGGCGGGCTGTGTCTTGGTTTATCGCGCCTTGGCAGTTGGTCTCTTGCTTTTGGTGAGGAGATGGAAGTTGAGATGATAATGTCTCAAGAAGGGGCGAAGACTGTTGAGACCCCTTTCGGATACGAAGTGCTGTTGTACTGAGTGAGTCCTGGGATTCCATGTACATTAATTGTGACTTGACCAGCGTCGAGCCGCGTTCACTCGGCGATTTAAGGGAGTCTTTGTCTTGGGAGGTGGGAGAAGGACGCTTTCATTAGACAGTATTCGTATCTCAGCGGCAAAGGGCCCAGTAGAGTGGAAGGTATTCGAACAGGCCTATCACAAAGTCGCCGAAGAAATCTTGGCCAGGAGTCCTCAAACTCGAGCCCCCTGGCCTTGACTTCTGTCCCCCTCTGACTCCTCCCATCGCTACTCGTGAAACAGGTCCTCTCATGACAAAAGAGCCTGTAAGATGCCCCTCGAAGCCTTCAAGGTCATTATCGTCGGCGGCTCCATCACGGGCCTCACGCTGGCTCACAGCCTGCATCGAATCGGGGTCGACTACATTGTTCTAGAGAAGAGGTCCGAGATTGTGCTGCAAGAGGGAGCTTCCATCGGCATCCTACCCAACGGAGCGCGGATCCTAGACCAGCTCGGTCTGTACACGTTGATTGAGCAGGCTACGGGATCTTTCGGGGCGTCGAATCTCTACTTTCCTGATGGCTTTCGGTTTAGGAGCTTGTATCCTACGAGGGTGTTTGAGAAGTACGTTGAGTCGAGGGCGTAGAACCGGAGCCGTTCTGAGTTAACATTTGTCCTCTCACAGCTTCGGATATCCCATCTCATTCATGGAAAGAAGAAGACTGCTCGACATTCTCTACACTGCCCTCCCCGACAAGACAAAGGTCAAGACTGGCAAACACGTCATCGGCGTCGAAAGAGAGACACGGGGAGAGAAGGGCAATACATGTATCCGAGTCCGGACTGTGGATGGAGACGTCTACGACGGCGACCTCGTTGTCGGGGCTGACGGGGTGCACAGTCGAGTTAGAGACGAGATGTGGCGGCTTTTAGGGCCTGAGATGGCTGCCAGAGGCAGAGAAGGTAAGTCTTCGCAATGATGCCATCCATAAGACCGTACTAATATCGTATTGCAGCCATATCAGCTGAATACTCCTGCTGTTTCGGCATCTCAGAGGGTGTGGCTGAGCTGGAAGCGGGAGAGCAGATCATGCGATTAGACGACGGTCGAGCTTTGCTGGTGATTCCGTCCAGAAACCAAGTCGTCTACTGGCTCTGCACGCAGAAGCTAGATCGAAGATATACATACGGCGAGATTCCTCGCTTTACAGCTCAGCAAGCGGAAGCTCTCTGCTCGCAGCTGGCGGATACGCCCCTTACAGAGACTCTCCGCTTCGGAGACGTATGGCAGAGGCGGAAGTCGTACAACATGGTTGCCACGGAGGAGTATCTTCTTCCGACGTGGTCCTTTGGAAGAATCGTCTGCATCGGAGACAGCGCTCACAAGGTCTCACAGCCATTGATGACAGCAATTGAATGCAGAGCTTCCGAGTGCTAACCGAAGACAGATGACCGTCAACTTCGGCCAAGGCGCCAACAGCGCCATCGAAGACGCAGCCGCCTTAACAAACCAACTCTACACCTCACTCCTAAAACAAGGCATGACGAAGCCAACAGACGAGCAGATGGCCGAGCTCCTTCACCGCCTACAGGAAACGCAAATCCCCAGAATCTCGCGGATTGCAAGCGCGTCGTGGGCGGTAGCGCGCGTCCATGCGAGAGACGGGGTCTTGTTCAAGCTGGTTGGGAGGTATTTGATGCAATCGCGGGTTTGGGGGGGGTTGGTGGATGCTCGGGCTTTTGGGCTTATGGCTGATGCTACGGCTTTGACTATGTTGCCGCTGCCGTTGGGTTTGAAATCGGGTTGGAGCAAGTATACGGACAAGGGAAAGGGGATGGGGTTCATGCTTGGGTTATACGTCTTGTTATTTGTCTTGTTGTTGCTGCTGTTTCTTAGAACGGCTCGTTACATGTAGACATCTCATCTCTCCTTTGAGCAAGAGAATCAAGCCCCGTCATTTCCCTCTAGTATTAGACCTGAAGCTATAGACTCTCTTCTTCATTAACGTTCATGTATGGCAGCAACATAAGACACGTCTTCTTCCAGTTCCGCGTCCTGAGGCTTCAGCAGTATGCATACCTTCCCCTTTTTCTTGATCAGCGCGTGCACCCCATGAAGATATGACGCCGCATCGTGAGGCAGATACGTCCTATTTCTCTCCACAACGCTCTGGCACTTCATCCGGCTGGAGCAATAATATTCTTCTCCCCAGCCCGTGATGACGCCCTGGAGAAACGAGTCCGTCGAAAACAGCGTGTTGTAGTACCCCTTAAACTGCATATTCGAGTATTCCGAATGCCAGTCCTGGCCGGCGCGGCGTATCATCTCTTCAATCGCCAGCTTCTGAAACGTCCTCTCTTCTCTCCATTCGGCAGAGCAGGCCCGAGCCCCGTCGAATCTCCAGTGCGTCGACCCTGTCATCTTGAGTATGGGGGCCCTCAGGCTGTATTGTGTTACTCGGCTGTTGGACCGCAACAATCCCCGACGTAGGCGTTCCGTCTGGTAGAAGAGCGTTAGGAGGCCAGCTCCCTGTGGACGGAGGCGATCTGCCAACGAAGGGATGTTCTTGTAGTAGCAGAGCTGGCCCGTCATTTCCAGCATATCGAGAAGCTTGTCATAGCAATTGAGCTGGGAACCATCAACGTCTCCGAGCTCGGAAAAGGCGGTGCTGAGATCTCGCCAGTAGTATCTCTCCCAGGACTTGATCGTCTCCGTTAGGTTGATGAGAGTGTGTCTCTGGTCGACTGACAGCAGCTGTTCGGCGCATCTCACGACGCCGAAACCCTGGTTCTGGCTGACGCAGTTGGACGCGTGGACGAGGAATTGCGAGAGGAGAGGTCCGATGTTGGAGTCTTGCGAGCGGATGCACTCGCGGATCTGCCAGTCGTCTCCTCTGACGAGTAAGGGGAGGGCTAAGGAGGGTATTATTTGAAGGAACCGCATCGTTAAGGTAGACGAGAGAAGGAAATCTCTGATTGACGATGAGCGAGAGTAGAAACCCGTGTTCAAGTTGAGGGAACGCAGTACATGTATATATGACGGATGTTATGTTCCATGAATTTAGTGCCAATGATCATGTTCTGATTCCCTCGGACTCCCCATATCAACTCGTACGTTTCCACCGGCCTCAGAACGCGTAGTATTCAACTTCTCGTAGCATCTTATCGGCGTCGATCTCGTACTTGGGCTAGCACGAGCACGGCCGCCAAGGTCCTGATCGGCGGTTGCATGAGCAGTAACACCCAATGCCTTTCAGCAAGAAACTAGCATCTTGTCGATTCTGCCCGTCCGATATGTCCAGGTAGGCATGGGAAAGATGACTATTGATAGCCAGAGCCGGGAGACGGCGGTTGCGTTTCAAGCCGCCGAACACGAGGACATGAGACGACGCAGCATACGAGAACTCTGTCATGTTGGGCCGATCTCCCATCCTTGGACGACTAGCTATTTCATGTCCGTACGTATATGTTATATCGCGCTGAAGATCGTGATGACGGAGGAAACATAAACTTATTTCCTTGGACTTGTACGAAGTGGAGAAGCGATGGCAATGGCTGGAGACGATGATGGCAGTCAAGCTTCAGCGCCAATGACAACATCAATGAGTCTGGTGTCCACGGCTGACAGCACGTGTATCTATGGGAACGCTCAAGATACAAAAAGCGACTTTCTCCTGACTTGGCCCATGACAGCCGCCATCAATGTCATCGTTCGACATAAAGATGGGAATCATGCTTCTACAGCTTCTTTGCATGGCCTTGTATGCCACTGCTAAATGTCAAAAGGCCCACGACCCCTTGGCCATCGCCAGAAACAAGACCACCGCTCTGGCCAACGCCATCAAGATAGACTGGGCCAACCCCCCATCCTACAGTTATACACGCACGGAAAACAGTTGCGACCACTACATAGTTACGTTCCAATGCCATAGAACGGCTTTCATCAGCAGCGAGAGACTATTGCCGCTAGACGCAAAAGCGGCCAAGAAAGCCCTCAGTATCAACTACGATATCCTTCCCCAACGGAGCTTTCTGAACATCAACACGGATAGCGTGCTCGTGAGTCTGGGAGAAGCGGAATGGGAGAACCAGAATAAGAATGATCTGTGGCTTGTCTCGGCCCTGGTCACCACCATGGGAAGCATACGAATCTCCATGGCCAAGAGCTTCGACGACCGAGTCGTCAGGTCCAGGATCAAGTCTCATGGCCTTCGAGGAGAGTGCCCGGGCGGTCACGAATGCCACTTCGAGACGTGGATCTTCTATACCTTATTCGAGGGACCGTGCCTACGTCAAGCCATCATCAACAGCTGCGACGGATCAGGAGACGAGAGATATCACATCAACGCTTGCGATTGGGTCAATCTGCCGCCTGAAAATTATCGAGATGCTGTAGAAAAGGAGTACGAGTACGTCTCAACCCATTCAAGACACGACTATTCCCTATACTCGACGGGCGAAAAACGTCCCTGGCCGGGGAACCTGCGTTGCTCGCAGTACTACAAATGGGCCTGGAAGACGTGCCGTGATCCCACAGGGCCGCGCTTCGATGACATGGCCAGGTGCACGTTCCGGACTCCCATCTTGAGGGACGGAGAGCCGTTGTCGACGACTGTTTTCATCAAGCAGGACCGTCGGGGGAAGCGGAAGCGGAGTGCGGGTGGGATGAAGAAGCCGCAGCCGATGGACTTTAAGGTCGATATAGTATATGGCTTTGACGGTGTGGACGCGGATGGGAGGATAGTGTTTCGGGAGCCGGGCAGGACATGATGGGTGAAGAAGTAGAAGATGGGACTGTTTGTTATATTTACATGTATATGTAGTTGCTTCTGCAACTTGAAGTCTACATGTACTGTGATGCTCAATTGCTCTTCACACTTGAAGCCTTGGCCGCCCTTTGCTCCGACTCGAACCGACGGACCAGCCACAGGCAGAGGCCGTAGGAGCCGTCAAGGATGAGAAATGTGCAGACAAACCAGAGGTAAAGGGGGGATGCCATCCATTCGTGGTCTTTCCTCCAATACCGGTATCGCAGAACGTCTTGAGGCACGAGCACGAGCGATCCCAAGAACCGAGACAACCTGATCGCCATGATGAGCAACATATAAGTCAGAACGCAACAGATCAACTCACCAAAGAAAATACGACGCCCCCCGAGAGTGCCCTCGACTGATAAGCTGGCACAACCCCCCAACGCTCAACAGCAACTGACACCCATACGCACTCCACGCCTGAGCAAGACGCGGCCCAAGCTGAGCAGCCAAGGCCAGATGAGCCGACATCCAGCCAGCAACACAAACGACAAAGATGAGGCGCAAATTGCGCTTCACCAGCGGCGCGTGAGCCCACTCAGCCGGCGCGTGGCGGACAGCCGTGTACATGACGCCGCAGTTGAGCAGCAGGCCCGAATAGTGCACCCACTTCTCGAGGCGGGTGCCGAAGGGGTAGATGAGGGCGTAGGTGGCTTCCCAGGCGAAGTTGCAGCAGAGGGCCATGAGGGACATGGCGTATGTTTTTTGGCGGAGGGACTTGGAGATCATGCCTATGTAGTTGATGGTCCAGCCGAGGCCCATGAGGAGCTTGCATGTGTCTGCTATCCAGGCGACGGCTTGATATTCCGGGGGGGCTTGGGAGGGGTGGACGACGTTCATGGTGGGAGGATGAGGTGAGTTGAGTTGGTGAGTTGTGGGATGAGTTGAATCAATGTGAAAGACGTTGTGAGATGAGTTGTGAGTTGCGGAAAGACTTGACGGGAGCGGAACGGAAGAAGCCTGTTGAACTACATGTATAGAAGACGACATGAACGGCAAAAGACACCCATCCAGACAAGGACTCCCTCGGACACGTCTCCAACCCGGTCAATTCATGCACATGTACGTACGCCCCGTAACCAAGACTCAACCATCCATCCAACAACTCCCTCGGACAAGTCCCCAACTCAGTCCATCCATGCACATGTACGCACCACCTCAGCCCACAAGACTCATCCAGCCATTATCAACAGCAACAACCCCCCCGTTGACAAGATTCCATCCCTGTCCGCACGCAAGCGAAACGCACAGCTCCGCCACATCACCCACATGACAGAAGCGCGGCCTCGTCCCCGACAAGATATCCGTAACCCTCTGACGCCCCTGCGAATGACTATCAGCCAGGAACGCGTCGGCAATGTTAGTGTCCGCCATGGGGCCCAGCATCAGGGCGTTGCAGCGGATGCCCTTGTCGCCGTAGAACGAGGCCGTCGACTTGGTCAGGCCTATGAGCCCGTGCTTGGTCGTCGTATAAGCCGTTCCTAACAGCCATGTGAGCTCAAGCCCATCCCTACCTTCTCGTCTCTACAACTAACCTGCAAGCCAACCAGCCTTGGCTGCCGCCGACGCGACGTTGATGATGCACCCGTCCGGCTCCGACCGACTCAACATGTCTCGAACCGCCAGCTTGCTAAGAAGCAGGGGCGCCGTCAGGTTAACCGCCAGCACCTTTTCCCACAAGTCGAGATCAAGGTCAGCAACAGGCTCGAAGCGATCCATGATGGCCGCGTTGTTGACGAGGATGTCGAGACGGGCAAAGTCGCCGAAGAGGCGGTGCATGGCTTCCCGGTCCGTCACGTCGGCCGTGACGGCCCGGAAGCGGCCCGTTGGCGCCAGCTCTGCTGTTGCCTGCGAGACGCGCTCTTGGTTGATGTCGCAGACGATGACTTGGGCTCCGGCTGAGAGGAAGGCTTTGGCTATGGCTTTGCCGAGGCCGCCGGCGCCTCCAGTCACGAGGCATGTCTTTCCGGCTGCGGCTGACATTGATGGTGGCTCGGGGGGAGGGGGGAAGAGTTTGATGGAGTTGATGGAGTGAAGAGAGGGAGGCGGTCATCAATTAGCCCCGGGTCTATTTATCAGCACCTCATGCGAGCCGGCGATCACTTGTATAAACAGAACGTTTCAATGTTGCTAGCAGACACGGAAACAGCATGCACTTGAGGGTGTTGTCTTTACAATAGACCCGTGATATAAGTCACCGATGATATCCACTCCAGCGCTATCAACATATGTATGTACGCAGGCACAGTTCGCGTATCGGCGAGCCCGGCGGCAAGACGCGTCTTTTCTGTCTTCAATTGTAGTGGGTAGAAGCAAAGGGCCCATGCAGCCTCTGCAAACTCCACGTGAGAACGCACGGCCGCCATGTGGTCAATGCACATGCCATGCATCTACTTCCTGTGGTAAACTCTGAATAGTTGGACTCAACCGAGAGATGGTTTAAACAAAGAGCCGCTGTCTATGTTGTTCGTACAATAGCCGAGTTGAATTGAACTTGCCTGTGTATGTATGACCAGGCGTCAAAGTCGACAGCCAAGACAGACGTTTCATCCCAACTGAATTGAAGTCTGCCTCGACGAACCAACTTCAAGCTGCAACGTAGCAAGCCACCTGTTTCATCCAGACCCCTCCCACCTCACAAATCTATAACGAGACCAAACCGCTCTTCAACCTCAACCTCCGCACCATCCGATCCCTCAATCCAACCTCACCCCAGTCTCAACCCGAAGCAACTCGATCCAACAATGCCAACAACAAAGAGACACTTAACGCGCCACCTCCTCACCCTATCGCGCTTCAACAAGTACAACCCTCTCTTTACAACTTTCGCCGGAGGTACGTGAGCTCACAGTCAGCCCATCCTACCAAACTCACCGACAAGCACAAAGCATGGTCCGCGCTACTAGCCGGAGCGGCAGACCTGGCCTCTCAACGGCCGACGGTCACGCCTCCCTTCGTTCTCAGACAGACGGGTCTCTGCTTTGTAGCGGCCTACCTGTTCTGCGGCGCTGGCATGGTGTGGAACGATTGGGTTGATCGCGATATCGATGCCAATGTTTCTCGGACCAAGGATCGGCCGCTGGCTGCGGGTGTCGTCACCACGGCTGAGGCTATGGCGTGGATGCTTCTTCAGCTCTCGCTGTCGTGGCTGGTGCTTGATCTTATGCTCGACGGCAAAGACGTGTAAGTCTCGTGTTAAGTTAGACGTCTTGTCAACCTCTCACGCTCGCACAGGTGGAAGCACATGCTGCCCATCATCATAGCCTCGTTCCTCTACCCCTTCGGAAAGAGACCGCTGGCCAGGACGCTCTACATCTACCCGCAGTACATCCTGGCCTTCGTCATTGCCTGGCCTGCCGTCCCCGGAAGAGCCGCCATCTCAGGCCGCTACGATGCCTTCTCCCACACGATATACCACTGCCTCCCCATCTGCACCACCGTCTTCTTCTGGACGCTGTACCTCAACACAGCCTACAGCTACCAAGACATCGTCGACGACCGGAAGCTCAACGTCAACTCACTGTACAACGTCGCCGGACGCCACACGCACGGCTTGCTGGTTGCCCTCGTCAGCCCGATCCTGCTGTGTCTGCCTCTGCACCTGGCCCAGTTTCGCTCCCCCTGGCTGTGGATCAGCTGGATGGGCGTCTGGACCGCGGCTCTGGTGACGCAGTTGCTGCGATTCGATCCCAAGAGGCCTGCGAGCGGAGGGACGCTGCATAAGAGCAACTTTGTTCTTGGTGTCTGGACTCTTGTTGCGTGTGTAGTCGAGCTGTTGTTGAAGACTTGACAGACTGACGCCTACATGTGGACGGGGTGGCTATGAGTGGTTCAGTATGTGTATGCGAAGTAATAATAATAGCGGCAAGGGCACGTCGTGATGGAGTGGAAGAAAATGGCCCAGGAAAGGACCTCGACTTTGTAATTACAAATGAAGCAGCAGAAGCCCTGACCCTGTATCGCACGAACTCCTAACTCATTGAACTGCATGTACCTCGTAGTTGCTAAAGACGACGAAGCTGCGGAGGATTACATCGAAGGACATAAGAAGGGCTGACCACCGTCACCTAACGTGTGCCGTCCTTACTAGATACACTATGTCCTTGACCTCAATAGAAGCTAGAGTTAATCTGTACTGTATCCAAAAAGGTTGAAGACGTTGAGGAGCAGCTTTCGTAGACTTCTACCCCCAGTTACAGTGACACCAGGCGTATCCTTACCAACCTCACACGTGGCGTTCTCACCACTCCTGCTAGCCACGCACGTCTTATTCATGTCCTCGCACACGCTTAGGATGCGGAGATTACCAATCTGAACCGGAAATTCCTCATCATCAATGTCGCCTGCCTTGTAACAGATATAAAGAAGCTTGTCTCTAGAGAACTCGCTGCCCGGAGAGAGATATTTTAGCTGGTGGGCCAAGATCATATCATCAATGTGCTTGTCTGTTGAGGCGTTAGTTCAAGCACCGCTGTGCCGAAGCGGTACACGTATTCGTACGCGGCGCTCATCTAGCAATCATGAGGGATATCTCACTCACCACTCATAGACCGAAGTGTAGTTCCGCAGTAAGTAAAGCCGGGGTGGCAAATCTCTGTCCTAGCAACAGGGTCGTATAATCTGAAATTCGAAATTCCTGCCATAGCACTGGCAACGGAAAGGGAGATAGATGCTGTAAAGATCTTCATAGCGAGTAAAGGTGAACAAGGTTTTGTAACGAGGTTGCGTCTTGAACAAGATTCAATGTGTATCATCGAGGTAGATGGGCGAGCTGTGTTTATACCAGTTAACGTATGTAGCCCTGCATGTACATGTATCAAGGTGTCTTTCTCTTTCCATGATAGGAGTGTTAGACTTTGAAATGTGAATGAGAGGATTAGAGGGAGAGTCTTTACGAAGAACCTAAATAACATCAAACGTTCGGAATCTACTTACATGTAAAGTCTTAGCTATCTGTTTCTTTTTCATTTATGCAGTTGCCAATGCTTTACAAGCTTTATAGTAGAGAACTTCGTGCATGGTGACTACATGTAGTAGTAACAAGATGATGGAGGTGTAGACTACATAGGATTTATCGAAGGTATGGATGAATATGGCTAGCAGACACTCTTTGTAAGGATGAAAGCTTGCACGGAGGATACGATAAAATGCTTCCCTCCCACTGAGGTAGTTGGCACAGCCCCTTTACTGTTACACGAGAACTGATTCTTCGGCTCACCCATCTACATGTACATTTGTTGATGTATCTGTTGACAACTTCAATTGAAGGCATTCTCAACCCAGAAACTACACACACGTCCAGTCCTTGATAGTAACACCGCAACACCCCGTGGAGTGCAAAAGTCTACCAAAAGCTGTAAGACAACCGCCCTCTCCCCATTGCTCACCCCTTGACAATGACCTTGTCTAAAGCCCCCGTCGCCCTCACAGCCCCTTCAGTAAGATGCCACAAGTTACCAGCCAAACCCCAATCCCGCGCCCTCAAAGAAGGAACGCCAATCTCCCCCGGCCCATCCAAATAGCGCCCCTTCCAAACCTCACTATCGCGCTTCACCTCCTCAGCCGTGGCCGCAAACAACGACGTCCGAGCTCCCTCACGCGCACCGTCAGTAAACAGCCAAAGCAGGGGTCGTGCCACCAAGGGCATGGCTTGGGATGCTCCCTTGGTCTTGACGATGCCGGGTTGGATGGACAGCGAGATGATGTCGTGGTTTTCGGCGTCGAGGCGGCGCTGGAGCTCGGATGCGAATAGGATGTTGGCTTGTTTGGAGGTTCCGTAGCGGAGGGTCTGGCCGAGACAGGAGTTTTCCCATCCGCGGCGGGTGCAGCTGTCGTCGAGGTCCTTGGGGGAGGTGAAGCGGTTTCCTGAAGAGTATGCCTCGGCTCGTGATGATACCTTGAAGTTGAAGGGAGGATGATGGCTTAGTACATACGTATGTAGGTATGCTTGGGATTGGAGTTGAGAGTCAGGAGACTCACCGTGACGACGCGAACATCAGAGCCTGCCTCGGCTGCAGTCTTCTTGAGCAGGGGCAGCAAGCAATACGTCAAAGTCCAGTGGCCAATATGACTGCCCGAAGCACAACAGTACGTCAACAAGGTGTCAACGGGGAGAAGCAACCACGAGATGTCTCACTTAACCGCCATTGCCGTCTCAAACCCATCCGAGGTCCTAGAGTACTCATAGGGATCGACTCCCGCATTGTTGACTGTTCTCTCAGCAATCCCTCTTCATCCAGTCCACGACATACTTACCCAGTATATCCAGTCGCTTCTCTTTAGCCCGCAACTCGCGCGCCGCCCGAGACACGCTGGCCTGACTAGCCAGATCAAGAGACAGCCAAATCAGTTTATGCCTCGGTATCGACGGATTCTCCTCCGCGAGACGCCGGATTGCCGTCTTTGCAGCTGCTTCCCTCCTGGCCGCAAGATAGACCCTGGCGCCATGCAATGCCAGGTGTCTGGCCGTCTGATAGCCGATACCCGTGCTGCATCTGCCGTCAGTCCGCGTGATTCATGGCGTGGAAGCTGACGAACTTGGCTCCTGTCACGACGGCCACCTTGCCATCGAGGGCTGGTATCTGAGACTCGTCCCATGGCTTACGTCCCGAGCTGGACTTGACACGACTTTGAACAAAGATGATGATAAGGGGGATGTAGAGGAGACAGCCTTGAACAAAGTCCAAGAGCCGGATGCACAAACGGCGCACGCAAGGCGGGAGCATGCTGCACAGGGACTAGACAAGTATGTATGCCGTTTCCCACACGTTGGCACGAGAGACTAGACGTGTTATATAGACGTAGGCATAGTATGCCAATCGATATCTCCCATCAGACATCAAGTTGCGACGGGTGACTGAGTCCTACATGCAGCACAGACGTCTCAAGAGATTAGACATGAGGAATGCAGACGACAATCTTCCCAACACAGCAGCTGCATCACAACCTCACAGATCCCCCACGGGGTAGAAGAGTCCAGGCCCTCACCGTCTCATGATGTCTTCATCTCCAGCTTCACACATGTGTAACGGCGCCACGACCAATGCTACCCTCGGCACATCGCCTCGACATCCGGCTCCCACCCCCCCGCATCCGCGGTTCCCGACCCTACCATCGGCGAGAAACACCGCCCAGCAACTAAGAAGAGACCTCATAAACAGGGGTAAGGGGGAAAACGCGCCGAAGACGCCAATCTATCTCGACCAGGGTTTCTGCTTCCGTCCCGGCTTTCAGATATGCTTACCCCAACGTCAGTCTCCCCGGTCCGCGGGCCTCATCTCCTGCTCTTCCTTCCGCCAAGCCACACCATTCGCGCAGGCCTCGGGCTTTCCTTGGCCTTGGTTCGAGCTCATGTCACGTATCATGTTGAGAATCTCACCATGGACTCTTGGACAGCACGAGACGGGCTCATACGAGCAGGATGCATACAGGATGCAAGGAATAGGAGTCGCCGAACCCATCCTCGCCCTTCGGCGGTTCCCGCTCTCCATCCACGACCCCAAACATCTACATACCTATATAGCCAGCTGGGTCCGGTTGCAATGAGGTCCGGTTGCACACAGGCATGCACATACGACGTCGTTATCACCCCAAAACCATGGCGCCAGAGCAGCCCTCGCTGCTCGTCTGCGGTCCGCTCATCACCAACCCGGATGAGGCCCATCTGTCTCGGCTTCGGTCCCTTCTCCTCCACGACCCGCTCCTCGCCGACTTGAGAGAGGCCGTCGCCGAACTGCCCCATCTCTGGGCGCTGCTCGTTGCCCGTGAGCCGAGTCTCCAGCGGGTTGGCGCCGGGCCTCTGCTGGAGATTCTGGCCGAGTGGCTCACGGCCGGCACTTCTGCCGGTCTTCCGTTTTCCGTCTCCCGCTCCGGAAACGCGCTTCTCGCCGTCTTGACTGTCCTCGACCATATCTTGGAGTATACCGTTTACCTGAACAGACACGACGCCCATGACAGGATCCTCGAGGGCGTCGCCGAGGGGGGCATCCAGGGCCTATGCGTTGGCCTGCTCTCCGCCGTTGCGCTGGCATGCTCGACCGACAAGCACGACGTGTCGAGATATGGCGCCGTCGCCGTGAGACTGGCCCTGTGCGTCGGGGCCTTTATCGATCTCGACGAGGCCTGCGCGTCCGAACCATCCGTGTGTCTCAGTGCACGCTGGCCGCGCGCGGAAGACGATGAGAATAACGACGACGATCCCTTCAAGGCCATCCTCGACGCTTACCCGCAGGTGAGAAGCATGCTGAACACAATCCAAACGTCCAGCTAACATCAGCCAGGCCTACACGAGCGTGCGCATGGACGCGAGCAGCATCACCATCACAGCTCCCCGTGAAACAGCCACAGCCTTGACACGCCGCCTCCAACAAGAAGGGGCCGTGGTCAAGCAGATGGATCTTCGGGGCCGCTTCCATCACGAAAGCCACTGGCCCGCCTACTGGAAATTGTCTCAGCTCTGCTCATCGACGCCGATGCTTCAGTTCCCGGCCCCGAACCGGCTGCTGGTCCCCGTCCGTAGCAACGACAACGGCCTGGCGGCGAACGAGACGGCGCTGCATGATATGGCGCTCCGGTGCATCCTGGTGGAAAAAGCAGACTGGTACGGCACCCTGCGGCGAACGTTAGCGACCATTCAAAACCACAAGACCGACGGTTCGGTCCTTGTTCTCGGACCGACAGAGTGCGTGCCCCGCTCCGTATTGCCGGCCTCGGCCCTGCGGACGGTCCGGACCCCGGCCGGGGAAAGTGGAGACGACGGGCCGGACGACGGCTACTACCCATCCCACGCCGTAGCCATCATCGGCGCCTCATGCCGATTCCCGCTCTCAGAAACGCTCCACGACTTCTGGACGACGATCCGAAACGGTCTCAGCGGCAATTCACTCTCCAGCCCGGCCTCATTCGACCGCAATCTCTTCGGCAAATCCGCCCGCGAGGCCGATTATCTCGATCCGCAGCACCGGCTCGGCCTGCATCTTGCGTACGAAGCGCTCGAGTCGGCCGGCAGGCTCGGACCGGCGGCCACGTCGGATAACATCGGCTGCTACGTCGGCATGTCGTCCAGCGACTACGGCGACAACGTCAACGGCGGCCGTGCCCCGACGGCCTTCTCCTACACGGGAACGGCCAGGGCCTTTGCCAGCGGGCAGATCAGTCACTTCTTCGGCCTGACGGGACCGTCCATGGTCGTCGACACGGCGTGCTCATCGTCGGCCGTCGCCATACACGTTGCCTGCGCTGCCATCCAGGCGGGAGAGTGCAGCATGGCGCTCGCCGGCGGTCTCAACATCTCGGGGGAACGCTCGCGGAGGAACTTGGCGGCCGCGTCGTTTCTCAGCCCGTCCGGAGGCCCGTGTCGCCCCTTTGACGCCGGGGCTGATGGATACTGTCCCGGTCAGGGGGGGGGCTTCGTCTTGCTCAAGGGGCTGGCGGCTGCTGTTGCTGACAACGATAGCATCCTCGGTGTGCTGGCTGCCTCGGCCGTTAATCATGGAAAGGGGAGTCGGTCCATCACACTGCCATCGTCCGAGTCGCAGAGTCAGCTGTTCAGCCGCGTGCTGCGTCTCGCGTCCGTCCGTCCCCGACACGTCTCCTACGTCGAGGCCCACGGAACGGGAACGCAAAAGGGCGACCCGGTCGAGATGCAGAGCATCCGGCGTGTCTTCAGCCGCAGGTCCGGATCCGCTCCGCTCCGCATCGGCTCCGTCAAGGGCAACGTCGGACATGCCGAGGCGGCCTCCGGCGTCGCCTCGCTACTCAAGGTGCTGCTCATGCTGAGGCACGAGCTCGTCCCGCCCCAGGCCGGCTTCTCCGTCCTGAATCCCGTCATCCCGCCGCTCGAGACGGCCGGCTTGGAGATTCCCGTGCGGCCGGTGTCTTGGACCGGTCCCTTTCGGACTGCCATGGTCAGCAACTACGGAGCATCAGGCGCCAACGTGGCCATGATCGTCTGCCAGCCTCCCCTTTCGTCGACGACAACGAAGACGCCCGACCCCCTCTCCGAAACACCTCCCGTCGACCGCCGGCTTCCGATCCTCATCACCGCCCACTCCGCCTCCAGTCTGCAGCGGTACTGTCAAGCTCTCCTTTCCCTCGTCGCCGCCCAACGATCCGCTCTGGGTGACTCGCTAGTGTCGAGCATCGCCTTCGGCCTGGCCCAGCGGCAGAACCACCGCCTGGCCTTCCGGGCCCTCTTCTCTGCCGCCTCGACTGACGAGCTTGAGGACCGGCTCACTCGATTCGATATCAGTGAGGTTCGCGAAAACGCCAAGAAACCCGTCGTTCTCTTGTTCGCCGGCCAAACCGGACGTGGGTGGCGCTTGAGCCGTGCAGCTTACACCGGCTCCCGCTTGCTGCGAAAACACCTCGATCGCTGTGATCGCACGCTACAGACGCTGGGTCTCGGAAGTCTCTTCCCTTTCATCTTCAACTCGGAGCCCGTCGAAGACGTCGTTCAGCTGCACTGCATGCTCTTCTCACTGCAGTATTCTGTCGCGGCATCGTGGATCGACGCTGGGCTCGAAGTGGCAGCCATCGTCGGCCACAGCCTCGGCCAGCTCACGGCTCTCTGCACCAGCGGCGTTCTCAATCTCAGAGACGCACTCAGACTCATCTCGGGCCGAGCTTCACTGATTCGGGACCGATGGGGCCCTGAGCGCGGCTGCATGCTCCGTGTTGACGCCGACGCCTCTACCACAAGAGCTCTCATTGAGCGGTCCAGGCCAGCCGTAGTAGAGATGGCCTGCTACAACGCCTCGGCCCAGCACGTCGTCGTCGGGACCGAAGCCGCCATCGCCGTCTTTGAGGAAGAGGCTCGATCCGCGGCCGTCTCCTTCAAGAGGTTGGCCGTCTCGCACGGCTTCCACTCAGAGATGGTCGATAGCATCGTGCCAGAATATCGCCGCTTGGTTCAGGGCCTCGTCTTGCGCCGCCCTTCGATCCCCCTCGAGGCCTGCACCGAGTCTGGTACGGACTGGGCCGACATCTCGCCCGAGCTCATCGTCCGACAGTCGCGCGAGCCCGTCTTCTTCGCCCAGGCCATCTCCCGGGTCGAGCAGCGGCTGGGCGCCTGTGTCTGGCTCGAGGCCGGCTCCGGTTCAGTTGGCGTCACCATGGCCCGACGAGCGCTCGAGAGCCATGTTGAGCATTCTTTTCACTCGGTCCAGCTGGATGATTCGAAGCCGATGGTCTCCGTCACTGAAACGACCCTTGATCTCTGGCGACGGGGCGTCCGAGTGCAGTTCTGGCCCTTTCACGCCTCGCAGCGATCCTGCTATGCACCGTTAGAGCTCCCACCTTATCAGTTTGACATGTCCGAGTACTGGCTTCCCATCATCGACAAGGAGAACCAGAGAGAGAACCAGGCAGCTTCCGAGCGGCCCAAGCTGGTATCACTGATCAAGCAGGGGGCTGATGAGACGATCGAGTTCGTCATCAACCAGCACAGCGAAGAGTACGCTGGAATCGTCGGCGGACGCACCGTTCTGGGACACGTTCTGGCACCAGCTTCCGTATACATCGAGGCCGCTGGTAGGGCCTTTGGTCTTCTACAATCCTCCAATCATCCCCCGTCGACGTCAGTCGAGGTGGGCGACGTGAAGCTGCACGCCCCTTTTGGACTCGACCACGGGAAACGGCTTCGTCTGACGCTGCGAAAGCACAAGGAATCGAGCTGGCACTTCGCCGTCGAGAGTCAATCTCTCGGCCTCGAAAGTAAACAACGACTCCTGGCTTCGGGCACCATCCGGCCGCAGGGAAAAGACAACGGCTACCTGGACCCGAGCCGGCCGCTGCTCCTCCGTCTTGGCGATCGGTGCGAGCAGCTTCGGGACGACCGCAGTGCCTCGGTGGTTCAGGGCGCCTTCGTCAAGAGAATGATGAGCCGGGCAGCCGCCTACGACGATGGCTACTTTGGCATCCAGTCCATCACGTCCAAGGGGCTCGAGGCCGTCGGGAGCGTCTTGATGCCGTCTTCCTGCTCTGCCGAGACGGTCTTCAGCCCGCCCGTGTTTGACAACTTCCTACTCGTCGCCGAGCTTCATGCGAGCAGCCTGGCTGAGCTGGGAGACGACCATGTCTACGTCTGCTGTGGCTTCGACGTCGTTATTCCACAGTCGTCTTGCGCCGAGACCGTTTCCGACGTTCGAGGCCCGTGGACCGTCTTGTCGAGCCTGGATCGAGAGAGCGATAGGAAGGTCGTGGCGGACATCTTCGTCTTCAGCGCGGTTCAGAAATCGCTCTTCATGGCCATCATGGGCGTACGCTTCTCCAAGGTTCTCATCCGCAAGTTCCAGAGAGAGATACAGGTGGCCAACGGGATCGAGCAGGCCAGCGAGCCGGTGACATTGGAGGCATCAGGAGGGAGCCACCTGGTTGACGCTCCCATGGATGATATGCTTGTTCTTCAGGATGCTGATGAACAGATGGGCCCGTCTCTCCGTCGACGAGGCTCACTCACCAGCCTCGTGTCTTCGACGGACGATTCCCTAGACTCGCCAGGAACCCCCTCGAAGCCATCGCTGCTCCCAGCGGAAGCCGACTTTGCGGGCGAGAAGCAAGCCGTCGCTCTTCTAAACCTGCTCAAAGAGCATCTCAACTCATCACAAGGCATCCCTCCCAGCACACCGCTCAGTGCCATCGGGCTCGACTCGCTGGGTGCCATACAACTGCAGTCGGATATGGAAAAGACGTTTGGCAAGCGACCGGCTTTAACCAAGATCGACGAGAACGCCACCTTTTCCGACCTCTACGGCATGCTCTGCTGTCGGGATCCGGCTGGGGAGAGCTTGACGGGGGGTCCAACAGTCGTGACAGCTTCGAATAGGGGTCAAGATCCATCACGAGCACGTCCCTTTTTATCCGGCTTGACGAGTTGCGACGGTTCAGGAGAGTCTTCCGACTTGTCCCACCACGTCTCCCTGGCGCTCAACCATGTGAAGCAGGGCATCAGCGCGTCTGCCCAAAAGACAGGGTTTGCCGACTTCTTCTCTCAAGTCCACTCTCGGCAAGTATCCATGGTGCAAGCGTACATTCTCGAGGCTTTCAGCAGTCTGGGATGTGACTTGAGCTCGCTGCGAGAGGGAGACGCCGTCCCAGTAGTCGTCCATGCGCACAAATACTCAAGACTGCTGTCCCGGTTCCACCACGTTTTGGAAGAAACGAACCTCGTCACTGCCCCTGACGCTCAGTCTGTTCGGCGCCGGACGGGCGAGCCCCTGCCATCATCCAGCTCATCGGCAGAGATACACCGCCGCCTCTTGGCCGCTTCTCCGTGCTATCGACCGGATCTCCGACTGCTAAAAGTCACCGGCTCGCGGCTTGCCGACTGCCTTTCTGGCCGCGTCGATCCGCTACATCTCATATTTCAAGACGAAGCCTCGATTCAGGTGCTCGAAGACGTATACGTCAGCTCTCCCATGTTTGCCACAGGCAACCAGATGCTCGGCGACTTCATCTCCCGCCTAATCTCTCACAGAGGCGGCGAGACAGACAGGCTCCGTATCCTAGAGATCGGAGCAGGCACAGGGGCAACGACTCAGATCGTCGTGGATCGCCTCCTCGCTCACGACGTCAGCTTCACCTACACCTTTACCGACGTCTCCGTCGCCCTCACCGCCAGTGCTCGCAAGAAGTTCAAGTCGCGATATGGCAAGCACGCGCCCAAATGTAACATGGAATTCACCGCCCTAGACATCGAGAAGCCGGCGCCCGCGAGCATGCTGCAGTCGTACGACATCGTCATCTCCTCCAACTGCATTCACGCGACCCGCGACCTGCAGCAGGCGTGCGCCAACGTGGAGGAGCTGTTGCGTCGTGACGGGGGCGTCCTCTGTCTTCTAGAGCTGACGCGGCCGCTCGCCTGGTTGGACTGTGTCTTTGGCTTGCTCGATGGTTGGTGGCGGTTTGACGATGGTAGAGACTACGCTCTGGTGGATGAGCTGGAGTGGAAGAAGAGGCTGCTCAAGGCAGGGTTTCGTCAAGTCGATTGGTCCGATGACGGGTCGTTGGAGTCGAAGCAGTTCCGGCTTATTGTGGCGTGCCGCTGAGGGCGAGGCAATGTTGGTAATGGCATCCGGGCTGAAGCTTGTCCAAGCACATCTCATGTACGAATATCTAAGACATTCTCAGTGACCAAGCTCTCGATCAACAGAAGCATCGCGAGATATGTCTCACCCTGTCAGGTCCTTCCCGTCTGTCTCCCCAGCCCTTCTGAGCTGAGCCGCTCAGAGACTGCGCTCCAACACCAGGCCAGATAAACGCCGCAGCTTCCGAAAGCTTCAGCTCTCGTACTCCTCCAAGACGGCGCCGGTGTTCAAACCATGGCGGATATGAGTGGGGGGCCTGGACGCGGAAACGCCGCTTACGGCTGAACTCGTCGAGACCTACTCCCTACCTGGTTAGATGAGGCTAAAGGCGCCGGAGAAAAAGAGCAGAGTATGGCTAGACATGGGGCCGCAAAGGGTCGGCCCTAGGCAAACCCCTCGCCCAACACCTGGCTCGTATGTATGTCTGGCAGCTAATTAGCCTCGTTAGGTGGTCTGGACTGGGAAAGGCGTTGCTTATGACGTGCGGGCGTGCGCAGCGTCATCACTTTGCAGACCGATCGGTCCAGCCAGGTAAATCAGGGGCGGATACAAAAGGCGAGCGCTGGCCTGGCGCCGGTTTCACACCACCCATTTCTCCAGCACAGCACCCAGAAACCCATCATGAAGGACCAAAATACCGTCGTCGAGGAATTCAACGAGCTCGTCAACATGACGGCGTCGGAGCTCAAGAAGTGGCTCAAGTCAGACGATTCACAGAGCGCTGGATGGCCCAAGGACGACGAAAAGAGTGAAGGAGAGTCGGTCGGCCACGACAGCGGGCGAAAGATTATCGAGATACTCGAATCGAACCCGGACAAGGATCCGGAAAAGTACTCCGAAGACCACATCGACCACATGCGGAAAGTGGTGGCGTATTGGTAGGTTGCAGCACCAACTGCCCGTGACATTGACCAAGGCTAACAAGGTCGTGTCTCAGTAAACGGCATCTTGCGCAAGAGAAGAAGACGCTTGAGAACAAGTCGGCCGAGGACGCGAAAAAGACCAAGTCCTACGCATCGCTCAAGAACTGGGGCCACGACCCGTTGAAAAAGGAGGATGCCACCAACGGAGACGAGGCCAACGACAAGGAAGCCAACGGAGATGACGCCAGCGGCAAGGAAGATAAGGCCGAAAAGGGCGAAGCCGACAAGCAGGCCGGTGACAAGCGAAAAGCTCCTGACAGCAAGTCTGGCTCGAACAAGCGGAGGGAGACTGAAAAGGGAAAGGCTGCCGATGAGGAGAAGAACGGAGATAAGGAGGAGAAGGCCGAGGCCAACGGATCTGAGGGCGCAGATTCTGGTAAAGATGCCAACGGGAAGAACGGGAAAGAGCCGAACAAGTCCAACGGCCATAAGAACGGATCTACTGAGGAGAAGAACGGCGATGGTGAGAAGAACGGGGAAGCCAAAAACGGTCCCGAGCCCGGCGAGACTGTCAGTTGGAACTGGGGAAACGGCCAGCCGGAGGGAAAGGTCCTCGACGTCAAGGCTGAGAAGTAAGTCTCATCCCATGCCTTTGGCCGACGGGCCTCGGCTGACTGCGTGCTTCCAGAACATCCATCACCACGAAACGGGGTAACGAGGCCACTCGGAAAGGCGATTCCGAAGATCCAGCCGTTGTCATCGACACGGGCAAGTCCAAGGCCATCAAGCAGGCGCACGAGCTGAACTAGTTCGAGCTGTGGTTGGCGGGTGCGGAATGTGCGAGAAGATGGACAGAGGTTGGCTTTGCTGCCGTTTCCCTGGAGGAGCGTTTGTCTATAATTGGTTCGTTGTATCTGATCAATCTGACGAGTCGGGCTACTCGAGCAGGAAAACATAGGAGCTTGGAAATGAAGACGATTCTCTTAATGACGCAGGTCTTTCCTTGCCATCGAGAGGCGATCGGTATGACGGCCCTAGGGCTGGTAAGTCTGGACTGAAGCGGCGTCATGTGAGATGCGCTTTACTGTCCGCTTCTGTTCTCCTTCTCCGTCTCAAGAGAGAGTCGCAAGGAGAGATGTGCATCGTGAGACTCGGCAATTCACGGCTGTCACGTTGTCAGTCGTTGGCAGCAAGACGCATTGTTTGCCAAGCGTCAGCAGGAAGCGTAATTTGCCGATTCCCACTCGTCGGTAGGTAGTAGAGAGCGGAGAAGCTTGAGGTTCTGGTTTCTGGCGACTGTGAGTCCAGTGCTGTTGCGGTGAAGCGGCCTCTGCGATCAGGGTAAGTTGATCCTTTCATCGTGAACCCCAGGCATCACGTAGAATGATCGCTGACGCAGTGTTCGTCAGCGTGCCCGTGACTGTCGTCATGGTGCTGGAGCTGGAGCCGCCCAAAGTGGAGGTCACGATGACATCGGACCCGCGGCTGACTAATAACACGCATCCCGGCCTCAGGCAGCTGTAACGAGAAATGGTGACGCTCCCCCTGCCGCGTCAAGATCAGCCAAAATATCTACCTTGAATACTCGAGGGAAGACGAGCCGATCAGCGCGAACTGTGCGGCTGAAGAAGCTGCTCCCAGCCCCTCAAAGGACGGGCCGTACATATCGACTCGCTGCTTGGCGCCTCCGATGACGACGCCCTCATAACGACGCCCTCACATCAACGCCCAGTCTAGCCTACCAATCCATCTACCTTCCTTGACGGGCAAGGCAAAGAGTTCCAGAGAAACGAAACATTCACCCACTCGTCCGACTTCGCCGCCATGAGCCATGGCCCTACAGTCGCACCATGTGCGTCTCCTCCCATTTACGGGCATCGCTCGACGACTCCTGCTGACGCCGTTTTCCTCTCCATAGGCTTGAGCCATCAATCCGCCTGCGACGTGCCATCCACGCCGGAGACGTGTTGCTCGTCAGGCGCATCCTCAGGTCGCATCCAACGCTTCTCCGCAATCCCGACGCCTCCCTGAGGGGCCTCTCCAACTCAAACCTGCATCTTGCCGCCTCTTTGGGCCACCGAGACATTTGCGAGACCTTGCTTCAGGCCGATCACGAAAAGCCCTGTCCTGCCCTCAACGAGCTCCACCAGACGGCCTTGATGTTGGCCGCCCGTGCTGGCCATACCGACGTCGTACACCTGCTCTGTGAAGCCGACCGCTCGAGCATCCTCAGGCGAGACGTCGATGGTCGTGACGCCATCATGGAGGCCAGTATAGGCGGCCACGACACCATCTTACAGCTGCTGCTCACCTTTGCACCTGGTGGACCCTACGAGGCGGTGCAGAGGGCAGACGTCGACGGTAATACGGCGCTGCATTTTGCGAGCAGCAACGGCAACTTTCTCGGCCTTCGCACCCTCCTCGCTGCCGGCGCCGACGTCGAGAGGCGAAACCTGTGGAGTTGGACGCCTGCCGCCTACAGCGCTACTGTCCAAGTCGAGGTCTATCTCAAGGGCCTCATCACCGAGGTCGAACGGCGCCAACACCAGCTCAAACGAGTGCTTGACCCGCCAAAGGGAGCCGCTGTGCGAGTAGTGCCGTGCGAGAGTGATGGCCTCGAGCGTGTTGGATGAGCCGAAAGGTGTCCGAACATGCGTCAACGTCCTTGTAGGGTTGACCTATATCGGGCTGGGCACGTCATAGCAACGTATTACTCCTCGGCAGGCTAGAGACGAAAGGTAGCCTGAGCTTCTGTTGCTCGTCTCATGCAATGAAACGGACTGCTTCCCAAATCGCAAAGTTGGGCGCTTGAGCCCCGAGCCGCGTCATCGTGGCGAGCATATCGAGACCTCTTTATCCGTCCAGTCGACGCCTCATCATATCATGACAATCTCTCATCGTCCATCCGAGGAACAGTTGACATCAGGCCGATCACGAGGCGGCCAGCACATGTCGACTTTTTGTGGGCGGTCGGATTCACCATCGGCTTCCTGGTGCGAGTCGCCGTCATTCTGTCGCGTCTCGCTCGCTTCACCGACCCTCTTAACCCGAGCATGACTCCCGGTGGCTTTCTTCAGCCTTGGGACCAAAGTCGCAGGATAGCCGCAGACCGACAGTAGCACAAGACGTGACCTTGCCGCCGGTTCTCCATTACTGATTCATGCCATCAGCCGCTGGGTATATTAACGGGCTGTCGCCGTGAGACGTAATCCTTCTTTGCCTCGCAAGCTCCTTGTCTTTTCACATCAAGTTCCTTCACCTGAGCCTCGCTCTAGTCCATCTTCATCATCGACTTGGCCATCCAGCAAACATCCATTCATGCCCAATCTGCCTGAGACGCAATTTAGGGCCATCGACGTTGCGGCCGACTTCCTCCCTCACCCAGCCACCAAACTTGTCGTCACTCAGTATCTGGAGTGTAATCAGGATCCTCCGTTCTGGGCCTGGATTGCTGTGGGCGCCTTTCTCGACAGCCAAGACCGGATCCTCTGGAGTTCAGAGCTTTTCATTGCTGTCCTTGACGCCGAGTTTGAGACCGACGACGACACAGAGGACGAGCTTGACGGAGGTCGGGACGTATCGGGTTCATCTTCTGGTGAGTGTGACCATTCTTCCCTGTTTGCTGTCAGCCGATACTGACAAGGCAACACTCGCAGAGGACGAAGAGGAAGACGCGTACAACTCGGACGTTGAACAGTGGGAGGCCGGGCAAACAGCTTCCGTCTACAGCTTTCCGCCACACGCCCATCATCATCCCTTTTCTGCAGACTTTGAGCACCCCAGCCCTTATTACACTCATCCCCCTTCCTCCTGGGATCCCACTCAGCAAGGTCCTGTTCCCGGCAACTGGCAAGCATCATACGACCCTTCCTTGCGCCGCTGGATTCACATCTGGCAGCCTTTTGATTCCTCCTACGCCAGATCTCCTTCTCCCTTGACCTGACGCATCGTCTCCGTCTTCCTTTCGCCATGTCTGGAGGAGGCTGGAATCCGGTGACGGGCCGGGACTCGACGGGGAGCCGGCCGCCGCTGGCCCCATACGGAGCTCCGGTTCCGAGCCAGGGTCAAGCCTATGTTCCTCACTCGGGCGGCCCTGGCTACAACTTTGGTACGGTTCCACGGTATAGTCCTTGGACCCCCGACAGCACTTACGGGTTCCATGCCACAGGCAGCTACGGGACGCCCGGCGTTGGCAACTACTCGTTCGCCGCGCAGGGACCGCCGGGGAGCTTCCACACGCAGCAGACATTCTCCTACCAGCCCAACGGGACGGGCAACATCCTTCCGCGACAGGCACAGCCGTATCCTGTCATCGACCCGTCCATGCCCGCAGCCCAGATGACCAACTCGTCTGGTGGAGTGGGCTGCGAGCCGGGCTACAACTACTTCTTCCCCGCGCAGCACACCAAGGCTCACATCTTCCAGTCCAGCACGCCCCCCTGGCGGCTCCCGTCGACGGCACAGCTCCCGTTCAAGGCCAGTCACATTCCCTGCAACACGACGTTTGCGGAGCTGCTCAAGGGCTTTGGCTGCACGAATCCGGTGCCCAAGAAGAACAAGGTGGTCGAGATTGTGAGCAGCGGCGGCGGGAAGTGGTACAAGGGCCTCGAGGTCAGCGGTGCTGACAAAAGCATGCTGAGCAAGACGATTGGAGAGGTCGGATGGGATGTGACTCGGACGGGGCATAGCGGGCAGAAGCCAGTGGTGTGCTTGTGGTTCGCCAAGGAGTAAAGGGGAGGGTGTTTTTTTTTTGTATTTTCCTTTTTCTCTTTTCCTTCTGTGTCATCTTCGATTAATCTCTCAGGGCAAGGTAGCAATCAGATCCATATTGGACAAGCGGTTGAACTGCTGCGCGTGAGATGCGAGTCGACGTCAGGTAGCAGAGGCTTGCAGAGGAAAGGCGGGCCGCGTGCTCCGTCTTGTATGCATACGGGCAGCTCGTCCGCCGTACGTCACTTCGCCAAGGGGAAAGCTGCTTGGCCGGTGACAAGACAAGGCTGCAGCCGAGGTTGTCATGGCATCGGAATCGGGCGGTAGAAGCGGTCTAGAACGGGACGGCTCGAGGTGGGATCCGGTCTTGCTCCGGTCTTGCTCCGCTTTGGCTCCGCTTTGGCTCCGGTTGGGCTCCGGTTCGGCCGGATCACGTGGTACGCCGTCAGCGCGCCATCACATCACGTGTGGCTGGTGAAGGAGAAGCTACTACTGCAGACTACTGCCAGACGCCAACCACGTCAATCTTCCATTGCAGCACGACTTCATTCCACCGACGGGCCCATCTCCGAAACCCCCCTCCCTGCCCCCCCGACCTGGCCTGCCTCTCGCCTCGCTCGGCCCTATGTCAGCCGGCTTCCCTTTATCGGCTGCTCCGCGGCATCGACTGATCAGGCGGCAGCAGCTAGACAGTGCAGAGCGAGGGCGCCAGATCGGTGACGGGCCAGATAGGCACTCAATAGGCACTCATGAGCGCAGGCAGACGTCGACGGACGGGCCGAGCGCAGGCCACGTTAACCGCCGCTCATCTCCACCCCCGCGCGAGCTAGTCCTTAGCGACGACTCTTTGCGGCCCGATGCCTGGAGGACCGTTGGCCTCTCTGCACAGATGATACTGGCCATGGCACCGCAGTCTGCAGAAGGCTGTGTGACTGCAACTGCAACTGCATTCATGCGAGGATGAGCGGCCTGCAGGGACCGGGCAGCGGTGGCTGGGACCAATTCCAACGCTCCCCCCCTCCGCCGTTGAGGCTTGCGCTACCGGTGGAATTCTGCTGCCTGTCCAGCACAGGATGCGAGACGCCCGGTCGTCGATCACGACATTCCACCCAAGTGCTCACCTGCTGGCCCCCATCACGGATGTGGCCTCGTCCCGCAAGTGGGGTTCCTCGGCCGTCTTCTCATCGCCAGAGGCCAGCTGTCGCACGGGAACAATCAGCCCGCCGCCATTCACATGGCCCTTGATGAACTGTGCCACAACCGTCGACGGAGCTGCCCGGCGTAGGGCGCAGAGGGCACGACATGTTGTTCCCGTCGGATCTCATCGAGATGTCTAGCCAAGGGACAAAAGTATCTAGATACGAATACAGTCGATACGGATACAGTCGATTCCATGCCAGACCCTTTGGATCCTTCTGGGCCCTGGTCGACGACACACATGGGTGGACACGGGGATTGCGGGGAGAAGGTTTTGATCATTCCGATCCAACCGCCTCGAACCGGCTTTTTCCTTATCCTACCTGCCAGACCATCGTCGGTCGTCTACGCTTCAAGCTTCGACACCTCCCGCTTCCCAGGCCCGTTGACCCATCCCGTTCGCCGTTATTGTCTGGTCACGAGAGCCGGCACTCGGGAACAAGCGCCGAGCCTTCTTTCTTGTTGGGTGGGTTATGGAAACATGACAGGACTCACACCCCCTCGTGGGGCTTACGCCTCCGGAATCGGGTTTTTTGTTTTGCCTTTCGCCCCCCCCCCCCCTCCCCCCCGCCCCCCCCTTTTCCCCCCACCCTTCTCCCCCCCCACCCACCCCCCCACACCTCCCCCCCCCCCCCCCCCCCCCCCCCCCCCCCCCCCCCATCCCACCCCTAACCCACCCCCCCACCCGACCACATCGACACCCTACTCAGCCGCGCCCTCCTCCCATAAACAACATATCTCAAAAATACACCTCCATGATACTATCACACTCTAATGCTCAGATCACATCGA
>NJES01000159.1:0-31572 GCA_002591395.1 Ophiocordyceps camponoti-rufipedis | reverse complement strand
CTCGCCGTCCTACTCTCAACCGCCAACTCCTGGCGTCCGTTGCTGCACCGCTACCTCCGTCTCGGTCTGGCCGAGTACGCGGCCGCCATCTCCATCGTCTTGTGGATAGCCATCCCTCACATCGGCGAACTAAACTCCCTCGACCATCAACGCCTACAAGTCCGCACCCAACTCCGACCCTCGGACCCAGACCGCACCGAATTCCTCGTGCCCTTCTGGCGCCTACCCATCGCCTGGATCTTCCTCGCCATCATCCCCGCCGCCATCGTCACCGTCCTCTTCTTCTTCGACCACGAAATCAGCAGCATCATCTGCACCGCCTCCCGCTACGGCGTCCGCAAACCGGCCGGCTTCGCCTGGGACGTCGCCCTCCTCGGCCTCACCACCCTCATCTGCGGCATCCTCGGCCTCCCGCCAGCCAACGGCCTGCTGCCCCAGGCGCCGCTCCACTCCGAGTCTCTCCTGTACCACGACAAGGACGGCCAGCCGCGGACATACGAGCAACGCTACTCGGCTCTCATCCAGGCGGCCCTCATCCTCGCCTTCATCTCGCCCCCCTTCCAGCGCCTCCTCGGCTTGACCCAGACGTCGGTCCTAGCCGGCCTCTTCTTGTTCATGGGCTATCAATCTCTGGCCGTCAACCCCATCCTCGGTCGCGTGGCTCACCTCCTTACGCCGCCTTCGGAACTGCCTCGTCTCCCCCAGGGCGTCTCCTGGCTCGGCGTCCACGGCTTCACACTAACGCAAATCATCGTCACCGGTGCCGTCTTCGCCATGACGCTCACCGTCGCCGCTCCGGCCTTTCCCCTCGTCATCATCGCCCTGGTGCCCGTCCGGCTGACGCTCATGAGCCGCATATGGAACCGCGAGACGCTGCGCTTCGTCGATGGCTGGGCCTGTCGTCCGGGGAAACCCGAAGACGATGCGGGTCCGGCTGAAGCCCCACCCGAGACCCGGCCCGACGAGGAAAAAGGGCCGTGACCCACACCGGTCGATGTCCGGCTTCACCGGGTGGAGATTGCAGGGTCTCTCGGATGCGGATCGTCGCACGTGCCGCACGGCCCGTCCCGTGTCCAAGCCGGGATCCAGTCACCAGCATTCCAGTGGCATCGCCGCATCGCACAAGCAAAGCGGGGTCATAGACTTGGAAGAAGAAGCTTGATAAACTACATTCGCTTCCCTACTCGAGACAAGCATCCCTTTCCCCATCCCCTGATCCTCCATAACCATAGATGAAGAGACCTATCGGCCTGTTTCAGCCACCGCCACTCCCGTCCCTGCTGTTCTTATACCCTTCTGTTCCAGTTCCCTCTTCGTTTTTCTGTAAATCTCTTCCCCCGACACACAAAATAGATGAATGAATTGTCGACTGTAGAGAAACTGCACAAGATCAGACTGCGGCAATCCCGTTCCCACTGCTCCCTTGGTCACCGGTAGAGCTGGGTATCTAGATGGTCACTCTGGATTCCTCGTTCGTTCGTCTTCGTAGCCGGTAGGATGAACAGTTGCAACAAATGAGAAGAAAGGGAGAGGAAAGAAGGAAAGAAACGCGATATCAGTCCCCCATTGAAGCAATGAAGATGGAGCAGACAAATTGCCTCGGATGCGTCGTTGGCCATCCATGTATGACGAGTATAAAATCATTTGATATTCTTGAACAGGTCGCTGCCCAGGATGCCGCCGTCCTTTTGCAGATGGACGAGCTCCGGGATTCTCGGAGGCGGGGGGCCGACGGGCACCGGGGGGGTGACGGGGATCGAGTGGGGTTCCTCCGACACCTTGGGGGACAGGTCGGGAGACTTGATGGGAACGACGGTCACCTGGGTGCTCTCGTCAAAGTATAGCGTGGAGCGGCGAGAGTCACCCCCCCTCAGACGCCGAAACCAGGCGCTGCTGCGCTTCCTCCTCCGGTCATCGTTAACGATGGTGGTGCCGCGGCTCTCGGGCCGGGAAGCGTTGGCCTTGAGGGAAGCAGTTCCAACCGACAGGGAGCGGGCCTCTGCATCTTGGTAACTCAGCATGTTTTTACCGAATATGCGGCGGAGGCTGCTCTCGCGACCAGATCCAACGGGGCTCGTGGAATCCTCGTCGACGGAGCGCTTGAGCACGGCGGCATTACCATTTGGGGGAGTGGCGAGGTTGTGGACAGCTCCATTGGAAGCACGGTGTCGTTTGTCCCGACCCTTGGGCTCGTCTTGCTGTTTGCTCGCGGGCGACTTGTCACAGTCCTGCTTGACTTGAAGGGGATCCTCCTTCTCAGCCGGGGGCGTCTGAGGCGGCGTCGGCACCTTGAGAACGGGCGAGGCGGGCGGCGGCGGGATATTTGTGCCGTCTGTGATGCGTCCGAAGCCGAGGTCGAGAGCCGGCAGCTCAAATCGAGGGAGAGCAAGCCTCGAAGGCGCTGAATCGCCGACGCGAGAAGGCATCCTGAAGCCGTAGACGTCGAGACGACAATGAGGGGAGAGAGAAAGGATGACGGCCTTGAAGCCCAATGGACAAAGGGCAGGTCAGGCAGGGGTGTGTGAGAAAGAGAGAGGGAAAATAAAATAAAAAATCAAGAGCAGATGGAGCGCGGACGGCGCCTCGCCCCAGCACCGGGGGCTAGCAGTAACCCGCAGAGAAGGTCGAGCAGGACCCTAGCTTCGAGGTTGCTTCGTCAAGCAGCCCCCTGAGGGCGACGAGCAAGTACCGAGCGGATGCAGCTAGCGATGTCTGTGATTGGTGAGGAGGAGAGGAGGGGAGAAGGGGGGGGGATGAGACGGCGAGACGCTGCGGAATGGTATGACGACAGCGTTTGCGTTGAGCAGCAGAGAGGATGGGGGCCGGACGTGAAAGAGAGGCTGAGGAGACGATGGGGGGAGAGGAGGAAGAGGCTGAGGAGACGAGGGGAGAGGAAGAAGAAGAGGAGGAGGAGGAGGAAGAGGAGGAAGAGGAAGAGGAGGGTGACGAGGGGAGGGGCTTTACTTTCAGCCATTGCCACAGCTCTCTCTGCCTGAGGTGCACTGCACTGCAGATAATCAAGGTACCCCTACTTCGGCATCTCAACCCCCCGCTCCACCTTCACCAGCCCAAACCCCCAGCAAAAAGGTACCGCTACAACGGCCCATCGGGGAACGCAGCCACAAACCACCAGCGACGACCAGACAGTGCAGCCCGAAGCAATGAAAGCCCTTCCACATCGTGCTCGCCAAAAGAAAGCAACGAAGCCAACAGAAGGACGACAAAAAGAATTCTCTCTCGGTAGCCCCCCCCCTCCTCGGCCGCTGCGGAAGCACTTCCAGCTCTAGCGCCAGCGCCAACCAGCCTCCCCCCCCCTTGGATATCGTCATCCCTCCAAAGGTTCTCGTCACCCGGCCCCCCTCGTCCTCCTTTCTTTGTTGTTTTCTTCTTCGTCATGCTTCTTCACGAGATGCTTCTCTTGGCCGGGCAAGCCGCATCATTCCCCTTCCTCCGCAATGCACACATATGTACATATTCGTACAACCATGTTCGTACATACATACAAAGCACGAACAATGCCTGATCTAATCCAGTTCATGTGGCTTGCCCCCATGAAGCCGCCTGGCAGCCTTTCCCCCCCGTCGGCATTGCCTATTCCAGGGTCCTTGACTCGTCCGCTCCATTAGGATGCAAGGCACGGCCTCCAGCCTTCTGCATGCAGTTCCTTCCCTGTCGCCCTCTCTGCCATTGGACGCCTCTTTCAACCCGTGGCCATTCGGGGATGGCTGGGGATGGAGGATGCCTCTCCGTGATGCCGTACGCGTCTGCTGTCGTCGGCACTGTATGGATGTGACGTAGCCAGGGGAGACCCTGTCCCCGCCTCATCGGTCAACGGCAGCGGAAAAACCACATCTCCGCGAAACTACTAACCCACCCATCCACGCACCCTATTCGCACAGCCCGAAACCTCAACTTCAACTCTCTCTCTATTCCCAGTCTCGACTCTCGGAATCCCAGCCGGCACCGCCGCCGCCACCGCAACCATGCAGCCGTCCCGTCGCCTCCTCCCCCTCCTCCCCCGCCCCCGCCTCCGAACCCCGACCTCCGCCCCGCAGCGGCGCCTCAAGTCCGGTCCCTACGGCTACACCATGGCCAAGGCCCTCGTCTACTCCCGGACAGGCGAGCCGTCCGAGGTGCTCAAGTAAAGACCAAGCACCACCCTCTCGTAACCATTCCGCAACCACACAAACCCGACAATCAACAAAGCAGACATCTGACTCCCACTCCCTCCCCCAAAATAAAAGGCTTCACACCCACTCCATCTCCCCGACTCTCCCTCGCTCCTCGCTCCTCGTCCGCACCCTCGCCGCCCCCATCAACCCGGCAGACATAAACACCATACAGGGCACCTACGCCGCCAAGCCCCCCCTCACGCAACTCCTCGGCACCGACTCCCCATCAGCCTGCCCCGGGAACGAGGCCGTCTTCGAGGTCCTCTCCGCCGGCGCTTCCGTCGACGCCATCAAGCCAGGCGATTGGGTCGTGCCCCGGGCCTCCCACATCGGCACGTGGAGGACCCACGCCGTCTTCGAAGCCCACCAGCTGCTCCGCGTCGACAGCGAGCGACTCACCCCCGCACAGGTCGCCCTCGTCAGCGTCAACCCCTGCACCGCCTACTGCATCCTACGGCACTATGGCCCCAGCGCCGGCGTCAAGGCCGGCATGGCCATGCGCCCCCTTGACATCGGTCGTGGCCAGTGGTTCATCCAGAACGGCGCCAACTCGGGCGTCGGCAGAGCCGCCATCCAGTTCGCCAAGCTCTGGGGTCTGAGGAGCATCAACGTCATCCGCGACCGCGACTCCCCCGAAGCCACCGACGCACTGACCCGCGAATTGACCGACCTCGGCGCCGATGCCGTCGTCACAGAATCCCAGTTCCTCTCTCGCGACTGGAAGGACCGTCTGGCCGACCTCACCCGTGGCGGTCGTGATCCCATCGGCCTCGGCCTCAACTGCGTCGGCGGCAAGTCCGCCACCGCCCTCGCCCGTAGCCTATCCGACGGCGCCACCATGGTCACGTACGGCGCCATGGCCAAGCAGCCCGTCACCTTCCCCGTCGGCCTCGTCATTTTCAAGGATATCCGCTTCGTCGGCTTCTGGCTGTCCCGTTGGAATCAGGAGGATCCTACTGGCCGCTCTCACATGATCAACGACATTCTGAACCTCATCCGCGACGGGAAATTCCGCGAAGCACCCGTCAGAGAAGTACGCTGGGACTGGGATACCACCGAGGAAACCCTGCGCAACGCTGCTCAGGGCGGCCTCGACGGCTTCAAGGACGGAAAGGGCATGTTCGTCTTTGGCGAAACCTAGTCGAAGCAAGACCACTTGACACACCTCATTAACATGAACCAACGCCGTCTACTTCCATTCCCGTCGTCACTCGTGATTCCTCAAGACGCCGACTCCGGTAATGGAGCATTGTATCAAGAACCCCAACCAACCCTGTTGTAAAGTACGCCTTCCCCTAAGCCCGCAACGCCTGCGCCCACTCGTGCAGCTTGTCGATGACAACGGGCGCAAACGCCGTCAGCGTGCCATCAATGACGTTGCCAAAGTAGACAATGGCTTCCTCCTCCGTGAGCTCGAGGTGGAAGCGCTCCCGGACCTTGATGACGGCCTTGTCCGGCTCGAGTCGAATGTCCGGGATATTCGCGTGGACCATGAGACTGAACAGGTTGAGTATCAGGTTCGACGACTTGCGCAGCGCCGTGTAGGCGAGGAAGCAGTACTGGCGGAAGCGCTGGTAGTGCTCCGAGTGGACGCCGCCCATACACTCGACCATCTCCTTGGACAGCTTCATGACCGGCGCAAACGGCTTGGGGTCTCTACCGAGAATGAAGCCGAAATCGGCATGGAAGAAGTGACCGTCCGGCGCGAGAAGCAGGTTATCGAGATGACGGTCGCCGACGCCGAGGATGTAGGTGATGACGCAGTAGCCGGCACACGACTTGATGTACGTGTCGAGCGTCTCCTGACGAACCCCGAGCGGCTGCCTGTCGTCCGGGTTGTGATGCCGCAGGTAAGCCAGCGCCGGGTTCGTCTTGAACTTGCCCACGATGCTAGACAGGCTCTGGGACTGCACAAACTGCGAAGCGCCCGCCGTCGTGCTCGTTGCCAGGATCTTGTACGGTGACAGCTTCAGATCCAAGTTCTCCTTGCGCAGCAGCTGCTCCATGAGCGTGATGATCTGAATCACCAACTGGTCCTGGCGCAGGTCATCGCCGAGCTTGAAGATGATGGGATAGGCGCTGCCGTTTGTCGTCTTGAAGGTGATCTTGATGGGGTTGAGTGACGACTTGAAGACCGTCACCTGATCGGCAGCCACGCCCGTTATCTTGACCGACGGGTCGAGCGGCATTGCCAGCGGCGGATCCAGCGTCACCAGCTCGTTCTTTGGGTCTGCCAAAAACGTCTTGACGCGGTCAACCTTTTTGGCGATGGACTCGTTCGACACCTTGACCTCGCCCGCTATCTTGGATAGTATAGCCACCAGCTCGGCCTGCCGCAGCAGCGTCTTCCGGTTCTCCGCCCCGTCCGGCTGCCGGACGAGCTGCGTCATAAACTCGTAGGCGACCTTGCGGTAGATGTTGCGGTTGTCAAGGCCCTGCTCCGGGCTGTGGTCATCGCATTCCACCATGAGATACCAGTACAGATAGTTGCCGAGCATAAAATTGGCAGCCGCCCGCTGGATGAGGAAGCTGGCCAGAGACGAGTCCTGCGCGCCGTCATGGTCCGACTCGGTCGAGATGTGCTCGTACTTGAGCGCCTGCACCAGCTGGAGCAAGTACAGTAGCAACTCGGCATCGTCGGCCTTTCGCAGCCGGTCGACGGCGTAGGATCGGACAGCCGGGTTGTCGAAGGAAGGGCCAAGCAGCTCAAGGGCATCATCGACGTCAATCTCAGTCCAACTGCCGAGAACCTGTATCGCCTGCTTTGCTTCACTCTGGTCATTCCAGTTGACCGACTTGACGAATTTGGTCAAAGCCCGCTTATCACGAGTGAGATGGTAGCGAAACTTCCAAACCAGGTCTGTCTCCTCGGGCGATAAGATGTGCGTAGGCGAATATGACATGATGAGGTTCAGTTCGTCGCGGACCTTTGCGTTCGGCTTGAGGTCTTTGTCCAGGATGCCGTGTCTGTGAGAGCTTCGGAAGAGCCTCCTGTGCTTGGCCTCGGCCGGGTTGTCCCGTTGGCCCACCTCGGGGTCGTATACCTTGATGAGGCGCGCCCCGAAGCCCTCGGAGCTTTCTCCTAGGCCGTTGATGCCCGGACCAAAGTGAACTTGAGGCTGTCGCTGGGAAATGCTGGCTTGCGAAGCCGAAAGAGGCTGCAGAGACGAAATCGGCGGCGGATCGTATTCATGATCTGCAAAGACGACGGGAAAGTCGAACCGCGGGAGCTCGACGTTGAGAAGAAAGGCGGACGGGCTTGAAGATCCATCGTCCTTGGCACCGGCCTCGTCATCGCCATTGACAGCGCGCTGACGCTGGAGCATCTTCATGGACGACTGGGCAGCCTGGAGTCCACGCTTCTCAAAGCTGCGAAAGACCATCTGATCCAACCAATCGACACGCGGAATCTCGCCCATCTCGTGTTTCTTGAAGAGCTTCTCCATCCTGTCCAGCTCCTCAGCGTCCTTATCGGTCAACGGAGCTTTGCCAGCTCTCGAGCTCGAGGTCCTTTTTGGAGCCAGCAAAGCTGGTGTCGTGGAGTTGTCGGATCCGTCCGCATGTTTATGCCTGTGCACGAGGCACTTCTGACGTCCCTTTTGCACCTGGTTATCTGCGTCGAACAGGGGTAATGTGGTGCCGCCAAAGGGAATCGCATGATCGATGGCGTTTTTGCCTCCCGTCGGCGACAAGTCCCATATGGTCATGGCCAAGCGGGCATTTACCGGCAGCTGCTTGTAGGTGATGGGCAGCTCGAGCCACTCGTTCCATCTGTCGCGATCTCATCAGCACGTCATCGTCGACTGAGGCGGGCGACGGACTTTCTCTCCGAGCGAAACGACTTGTAAGCCGTCTGCACGGGAACAGTCAGGGGTTTCGAGCCAGCCCAGACCTGAACCGTGACGTAGAGGTCGGAGAAGGGACTGCAACACGCATCAGTCCCGAGTCCGCCCACAGCACCCTAACAGCCAACCTTGTGTTCGAGCCGATGTGTCGCAGATCAGGACGGTCGAGAAGCGTCGAGGACTTAACCGGAGGCTCTTCACCGTCCAGGTTCATTCTGCAGACGCAAGCGGGACGATCAGTAGGGCGATCAGACGGAGGATGGGAAGAGACTCACATGCGGATGCTGACGGGATGATTGACGTCCTTGGACCCCGCAAATGAGAAGGGGTCCATCCTCCCGTAGTCTGTCATGGGCACGATGCTTCATAAGTCATGCCGCTCGAGAAGGCGAAGGTGAGTAGAGGAAGAGGACGCGAAGATGTAGGTCACGATTCACCGGCGCTGAAGTTCAACAGATGCAGTGTCTTATGTAAGCAATGCGATCCACCTCGGATCATGAGTTCAGAGTCGTCAACTCCGCGTCAAATTGAGTCGAAAGAAACTCTGCGCTTTGTTCGTTGGGTTTGTCTTTCTCGCGTTTACGGCGTCTCTAGCTACAGCGGTATCTCCTCTGTTGCTTCATGATCAAATGTCCAATCCATACAGAAATCTCCTGTTACGCCGCATCGAAGCAATACCTCCCTCCCCCAACCAACACACCACCTCCCAACATTATAGAGCTTCAAATCTTAGCATCCAGATGCCACTTGAATACCTTGCGAAACACTTCCTTCCCGTTCCCCTCCAAGACGTCACCATGGCAGGGAATCAGCGTGGTAAAGTCCCAGCTGTCGATGAGCTTAATGCTCTCGTTGAGGCTGTCACGGTCCTTGGAAGCCAGGTACCAATTGAAGCGCTTCATCCACTTGGCATCTCCCTCTGTACTCTGCACCGTCTGGAAGAGCGAGTCGGCTATCTCGGCCAGCTTCCTGTCTTCTTGGGGCGCCTTGCTGTACTGCTCTGTGGCCGGTAGGTTGAACATGAGGTCAGCCTCGATGAGGACGCGATCCGGCTTGTAGAAGAAGACAAGCTCGAGGTTGGCATGACCATCGACGTATTCAAAGTCAAAGTCGGCGTCGAACTCTCGGCTGATGCCAAGCTCCCGCTTATTCTCCTTTGTAAAGACGATGTCGAACTTTTCGTCGCCGATCTTGGGGTCGTCTTGCTGCCCGCGCCGCTTCTCCTCCAGCCCCTCGGGCCCGATGATCTTGGCAGCCGGGTATTGCTTCGCCCATTCGGAAACGAAGATGTGGTGTTCGAAGTCGAGGGCGACGATGTATCCGACCTGACCGCCCAGATCAGACACCTTGGCCTTTGTATCCTCGGTCAAAGCAATGGGCGAGAAGATGGCGAGGGCACCAGAGCTGAGTCTCACTGCGCGTGTCCCCCCCGGTCAGCTCCCCCATCAGCATCACAACTCGAACACAACGCACCGAGAGTGCCGCGGCCGCCAATCCTCAGCTTCCCATAGCGGGAAAATGGCGCGGAAAAGGTGGTGATGTTGGGCGTGATGGTGCGAATGACCATGAGGTCCTCGGGCTTGGCGGGGATCAGCGCGGCCGACATGAGGGCTGAGGCTCCCACAAAGGAGCGCTTATGGGCGAAACAAGTGACTGGAGCAAAGGATGCCGGTCGAGGGCGAAGCAGCGATGGTGCGTGGCCCATGGAGACGAGAGAGAGGTGGGTTTAGTGAGGCGATGGCGTCATCAGCTGTTGGTGCCGTTGCATTCTCCGCTAAGCATGGAGTGTAAGCGGAGATGGACACATGCTCACTGGGCCGATTAGCGGTGACACATTGTTTTAAACCTTTCATGTCGGGTCGATTGCCATGGACTCTAAGCAGTAGGTATATCCGTGGAGGAGGCTGAGACGGAAGATCAAGATGCCGAGCCCGAATCAACAGCCTCACGCCTCCTCCTCACGCCTCCTCCATCTCTCCCCTCCACCAACTCACCACCAACGGCAGCCACACATCCACCGTCTGCGCCATCAAAGGCCCAAACAGCTCCGTCATCCTCTCCCACAACACCCCCGGATCAACCCCCGGCACAATCCACGAAGGCCGCCCATAGCGCATCTCCCTACGCAGATACCTGCCCGTCTGCCCGTTGGCCACCAGCCACAGCTCCCTCTCCGTCCGACAGGCGAGGTAGCTGTGCAGCGAGAGAATCAGCATCACCTGCCTCAGCGCGCGGACGAGCCCATCCGTTCGAAACGATGGCTCGGGCCGAGCAACCGCCCGCCAGTTCTCCCGCCGTATCCCAGGCAGCGACACCAGGCCTCGGATGAGGAAGCTCGTCAGCAGCCAAAACATCCACTGGCAGACGAAGCCCACCAGGCAAAACACGTCCCGCCACGCCGTACACTCCTCCCGCGCCAGAAACGAAGCCATCAGCGCCGGACTCCCTCCCATGCGCCTCACCCTCACCACGTCAAGCCCGACAGCAAGAGACGCCGGCCTGCTCCCACAGCCCTGCCGAGGACTACTAGCCAAGCTCCCCAGCTCGCTGAACAGCGTCCTCGGCTGCGGCGGGAGCCACTGCCCAGCCTCGCGATCGTCGGACGACTCGGTGGGCACCCGCTGCTTCACCCGCCGCTCCAGCTGCTCTTCTCTGCACTGGCTGGCTTTCAGCTCGCGCTGCAGGCCTTTGACCTCCCATCGCATGTCTTCGAGTTCCTTGTCGCATTCCTGCTTGCTTCTCTCTGCGGCCAGCGCGCGAGTCTGCTCGGACCAGAACTTGCGGCGCCAGTCGGGTCGCTTTGCTGGGGGCTTGGGGGTAAGTCCCTGGCTTGGTGTGCACCACTTGACCTTGGGGCTGCTGTTGGGGCTGCTATACGGCGGTTCTGAGGTGTCGGCTGCGTCGTAGATGTTGTCATTGTCGTCCGTGTGAAGGGAACTCGCCTCTTCTGTCTGTCCAGCACCGGGCCACAATCCCACCACCTCGACCGACTCTTGCCGAGACTCGCGCTCCATCTTCCGCGACGGGCTGCAGCTGGCCAGATCCCTCGCCATGGATTGCAACTCCAGCCTCGACTCCTCTTCCTTCTTCTTGAGATTATGATTGTCCATCTCCAGCGTCGAAACCCTCCTCTCAAGCCTCTCTTTCTCCATCTCGAGCGCGCCATGCTTGTGCAACATGTCCATTGCGAACTTCATCTCCCCATCTTCAGCATCTACCGTCGCCGCACGCGTGGTCCTCGGTGAAACCACCTGCTCGTCATCGCGGCCGCTCTCCAGCCACATGGACAGGTGCGCTTCGTACGTGGTAAACACCTGCGCCAGCAAGCCATGAAGCTCGACAATGGTATTCCGTCGAGTCCGGCACGTGCTTCCCAAACATCCATCTTCATCGTCAGCGTCGTCAAGCTCAGAAAAAGTGTTCAGGGTGTTGTGAGCGGCGCGCGTCATCGTCAGGAGGTGCTGCTGGACGACATCGTCCGGGAGACGGGGGATGATCTGGTCCCGCGCCCAGGCCCATTCGTCGACGTAATCTTGCAGGTCTTCGAGGCTGGAGACGAAGGCTTTGGAGACGCCGAGGTCTTGTGCGTCTGCTTCTGAGGGGTTTGCGTCTGCTTCGATGGAGGGCAAGACTTCCTCGTCTGATGAGATGTAAGGCAAGGTTTCTCCTTCATCTTGAGCTGGCTCTGCCTCCGTTTCAATGGAGGGAAAGATGCCATCCACGGTATCACTCGGCTCGGAATCCATCTCGGAAGCAAAGTCACGATCCTCATCCTCATCCAGCCCACGTCCCGACTCCGATTCCACCGACTCCGTCTCCGAATCAACGGAGAGCGGGATATCTGCCTCGTCAGCCGCAAACGTCTCTTTCGGAATATCAAGAGGGAACATCTCCTTTGTATCCCCTTCGTCGGACGTCAGCGTAACCTTTGCGTCGTCGACAGGCTCCGGAGACGTCGTGTGAAAGGTTCCGCCCGTAGATTCGTTGGTAGCTTCGATAGCCTGAGTATCCATCTTCTCGACTATCGTGTCGGAAGGTTGAAACTCTTGCATCGAAGCAGCATCAGCCGATAAGTCCATGTCTTCCATCGAGTTCTCCGCCTCAATAGCAGCCCTTCTCGACTCCAGATCCATCACGAGCCTCGTATCAAGGTAACACTCCTTCTCAGTCGAAGCCAGAAGAGCAGCAAGCACAGGTACAAGCAAGAAGCCAGATGGACGCCGAAAGCTCTACAAAGCCGACGAAACCACTTCTCATCACCAAGGGGCCACGTATAAATACACCGACGACTCGCGGCACCTCACAGCCAAGCCGAACACCCCCCTTCCAAGACAAACCGGTCTTTTCTACTCTACAGCTGAACGCCTTTTCAACAACGGCCCGGGCCGTCTCCCCCCTCAAAGAACCGTTTGCCCATCCCAGGGATTGAACAACGCCGTTTGCAACGCACAGCGCACAAACCAAGAAGAGGTCCCAGTCCGGAAGACCCAAGCGGGAATCCGCCATATTCGTACACCGCGTCCCTTCTTCCCAGCCCATGACAACGAAAAGGAGAGAAAGAACAGGGGGCATGGCAAGGCCATCAGCTGTACCAGCCGCGAGCGCCGGGGCCAGAGCTGGTCACTTCCTGACGGTGCTGGATCATGGGCTCTGTCAGGTTAAAGGCTTGGATTATGTCGCGCCAGGTTTGCATGTCCATGGACAGCACGGCTTGGTGCTTGGACGCGCTGTGGCGGGTGGTGGCTTGGGTGTCTACTTCGCGGTCGACGGGGGCTTTGGAAGGTGAATATCCCGTCAGTCGAACCGAGGTCAAAGGAAGATGCTGCGGACAAAAGAAAAGAGACTCACCCAGAGACGGGAGGTCATGCTCGTCCATCTCGACCTGTATCCTCCCATCGCGGATGAGAAAGCTAACGTAAAACATGTTCTCAACCGTCTGTGCAAAAGACTTGGGATTGACGACGAATCGCATAAGGTCAAGACCGCCGGTACTGCGGAGACCATGGTCGTGCATCATGCTCGTCTTTTCAGCGTCGTCCATGTCGTCGTCGATGAGTTCCGCCACCGTCTCCTGGGCATCCACCTGTTTCTGCTGCAGCTGCTGTAGGATCTTGCCGCAGAGGACGGTCAAGTCATTCTCCTTGTTGGCAAGGTCGTCGACGTTGAGCACCTCGGGCCTCGTCTCCGTCAGGCTGTTGGGGCGAAAGGGCGCGCTCCGCTGTGTCAACTTGCGCGCCTTCTTTTCCACTGATAGCGGTCCGAGGAGGAAGCCGGACAGAGCAGGGCGTCGCAAGAAGGGAAGACAGGCGAAGCGTCCGAGATGCGCCCAGTTCATCATATCTCCGTCGTCACCAATCTCCTCGCCCTCATCACCATCTTGCTGTTCCGTTCCCTGCGGCGCCCCCCGACGCTGCCTCTGCGTACTAGACAGCTCCGGCGCGTCATTGTCAGCGATGCCGGAGCCGTTCCTCATGTACACGATGCACTTGGAGACGAGATCCTCGGCGTCAATGCCCGTCGAAAGGCTTCCCTGAGCGAGACGAAGGGCTTTGCGGTACGACAAGTCGCTGGTGCTGACGAGCAGGCGGGAGTCGATGGCGGCATCGGTCGTCTGATGCAGTTTCTTGGCCAGTTCGTCTGCCTTGCGAATAGTGTCGTGCAGGCCGTTGGATTCGGAGCCGAGATACTCTTCGCGCTTTTCGTTGATCTCGCGTAGCAGTTCACGGTACTGTCTCTGCAGAATGCGGCGCTCCTCTAGGGGCTGATCCGGGTCGAAGACGTCGTCCATGCCGTCGGGCACCGAGAATCTCTGACGGCGGCTGGGCTGTCCATTAACGCTATCATCACGCTTCCGCTTGTTCGTATCTAGCGATGAGCGACGGATGGCGAGGCTAGGCGAAGGTGGCGATCCAGCGGGAGAGTCGTCGTCGTCGTCGTCGACCTGATGCTGGACGCGTGTCGGCATGGCAGACGCGTCCAATGGGATGAGGCCTTTATCTGCAGTGCTGTGAAAGAAGGGCGATCCTGCGGCTGCTTCTAGAAAGACCAGAGAGAGGACTAGAGCCGAACAGCGTAAGCACCGACTCTGTATCCTCTGCTCCGGTTGGCTTGACGGCGTCTTTTTCGTGTGTATCGAGACGCGCCCAGTGTAAAATGGGTCCAGCGAGCCCCCACTCCATCAAGCGGGCTTGACACGTGCTTCGGACTGCAGGTCAGACGGCTAAACATCGGGATCCCATCTCGACTCCAGGCTCGGCCACTGACGTCGATGGAGCCCGGCCTCAGCCACTCAGCATCCAAGCCTCAGCCGCCCAACATCAAAATCAAAGACATGTGAAGCGCCCAGGATATTCAGTCTCACGAGCCGAGCCCTTGACAGCCCAACACGTGTTTCTCTTCATGTATTTACAGCATACACATACGAATACAGCATACAAACACATTCTCCCTCCGACTCAGACGCACCCTCTCTTCAACGTCTTCTAATCAAGGTTATCTAGCCAGGAGACAAGGTTTCGCCCCAACGCAAGGGGGAAACCAGCCCTCGTGCAAACCTCTCCGGAACAGAGGGAGAACACGCGAATAGGTAGGCTAAAAAGACGGCCATCCTTAGCGTAGCCGTGGCGCCGCTTGCTTCCGCCGTGGGGACGAGGTAGAATCGACTCTCCCTCTCTCCTCTCCTCCAACCTCCTCCTCTCCTTGTTAGATACCTACATACACATACATACGTACATACGAGCTCGGGCCTGAGACGGACCTTGTTGACCTGCTTCCTACCCAACATCAGCCCTGTTCCCACTGTCAGACTCGGCCTCCCTCTGCTCGGACACTGTGCCCGCCCAATCCTCGACCCTATCTCGGCAGAATGATGCTCAGCCAAGAGCCACTAATCAAGTCTAGCCCATCATCGTCATCGCCTCGTCTTCCATGGCTTCCGCCTTGTTTGGCCCCCCCTCCCCCCAAAGAAAGAAAATGACCCACGCGCCCTCTCGGCTGGTCGTCCGTCCGGCCAACCCTATATCAACAGTCGGTACCTCTCCCGCTTGCTGATGCCTTTTTCCCCCTCTCTCCTCGGCCGGTGTAACCGTGGCATCCCCTCCTCCCCCTCTCGACAGACACATGCATGCAAAGTAGTATCTATTCTCCGACTGCTTCGTTGCCTTCAGATGCTCCGCCCGTCAGCGGCCTTACGTCCAGCTTCCCTTTGCCCGCCATGACGGGAGCTGTCTTGACGCGCTATAGCGCTGATGATCTCGAGACGGCCTCGATGCACTCGACGGCCCCTTCTTACGGTCAGTCGTCTCTTCATGTTCCCCGCGTCCGCACCGATGCTAACCGGTCCAAGTCTCCGAGGCCCCGTCGTACCATTCCAACCCTCCGTACCCGGATTCGGCCCCGGCCTACGCTCCGATGTCGCCGACCCTCCCGCCGCCGATCCCCGATGCCGCCTTGCCGTCCGCCGATGCCGTCCGTCCGCGTCCCGTTCCCGTCGGCCTGCCCCCCGTCCCTTCGGCCCTGCCCCGGACCGTCGTCTCCGTTCACAACTTCCGCCTCCCCACTTGGTCGGCTAACAACGCTCCGGCCGCCCGTCACTATCGCAATGTGGCAGAGCGCCGCATCTCCGATGGTCGCTACAGGATGGCTGACACGGCCATTCGCCGCCCCGTCCTCGACGACGTCACCTCTTCGCCCGCAGGCGGCCCCCAGACGAGGCCCTTGGAGGATCCCTACGTCGTTGGCGAGGTGGCCGCCGCTCAGGCCCGTCGCGAGAGGCTGACTCGCGAAGAGGGCGATGATATCCTTCTCAGAGAGGATAGGCAGTGGGACTGGCTCCTCGGTCAGTGCCGCGATCCTTGGAGATTGCTGATGCTGATGCTCGTCGCCAGCTCACATGAAGGTCTGCGACGAACGCCAGAAGAACCTGACCAGGTTACGCCACACTGTCGATACCAACCAGCGTAAGACGCTGCTGCATCGTATTGGAGATCGGCTACTACCCTCGACATTGATCTGATGTTTGCTTCATCCTGGTGAACGGCGTGCGACGATCACATCAGCGACTTGCATAACAGGGAGGAGCCCTGCCAGCATTGGAGCCCATATTAGAAGCCAGGAGCTTCATCTATCGTCATGAATATACATGGTCCACAACGCCCGGTCCCATCTGACTTGGTCGCAAACGCTCAAACAAACCGACCATCCTTTGTTCAGCCTTTGCTCCGCGAATTGAGAAGTAGTGCAACAATGAGACTACGTCGTCAGCCAAGTCATCGCCAGGGACAGCGCCGACTCAGACTTACCCGTAGAGACCTAAGACCTCGCCAAAGATGAGGATGAGAACCATTCCCACAAAGATTCTCGACTGCTGCATGTAGGCGCGCACGCCCGTATCACCGACGACACCGATGCAGTATCCAGCCGCGAGGCCCGTCATGCCGACGGCCGTGCCACACGCGAGGTGCATGAAGCCCCTGCAACGAGTCAAATCGCGATCCAGACCCATATTGGGCGGCTGTCGGGAGAACGTACGAGAATAGGGAGTAGCTTTCGTTGCCCGGCGGCGAGAGGTCTTGGGCGATGAGAACGGAGATGACGAGCGAGTAGACGGCGATGATGCCAGACATGACGACGGGGATCAGGCACTGATAGACACCAAGTTAGCCGAGTCGACGGCACGGGAGGACGTGGAGAGTGGCGTTACCTTCATGATAAGGTCCGGACGAAAGGTTCCGACGCCCGCGATACCGATGCCAGACTTGGCAGTGCCGTACGCGGCGCCGACGGCTGCAATCCCTTCAGCATCTTCAGATTTCGCCCCAGAGATGGGAAGACGTACAGCCAAAGACCATGGCGGCGGCAATGCCAGCCTGCGCCGACGGCATCAGTTCCAGAGCACTGCCAGGGAATCCCAGAGACCACTCACCATGCCTATAAAGGGCGCAAACTTGGGTGCCAGCTCAGACTCCATCGTGGGCGACGGGATGCGCTGGCTTGTCGTTGGACGTTGGCGATGGGAGTGACGAGGCTCGGGAGAGCTGAGGCGTCTCCGTCTCCGTGGGGTCACGTGCTACACTTGATGCTGACTAAGATTTCAATCTCCATCGTTAAAACTGAAACTCGCGACTTGGCAAAGTATCGTGAGCGACTTTCGGCTGTTATCTGCTAATGCTATACATATTTCGTACTAACTTATGTATGGTGAGGATGATAATGACTTGCCACGGCATGAGAGGAATGGCTCCGCGAAGCCAATGCAGGGAAAAGCCGCCAGTATTCACCGAGCCGGAAAGCCTCCAACAGTTCCGAGCCCTTGCAGTCTCTTACTCCTCTAGGCAGTCTGACGACATGGTAGATTCTTCTCTCCCTCGATCTCTCTCACACCCGATCGCCCCCGGAAATAACATGAATCTCCTTCCGCTCTCCCTCATCCAGCGATTGGGACCCCCTCCGTACAGAAGCCAGCGCGCCACCCACCCGTCGACGAGCCAAAATCACAACTACTTCCAAGAGCACTCCCACTGACAAGCCTTCATCAAGCCGCCCAAGAAGCAGCAAAGCGGTCTCGGCATGAATATCTTCGTAAGCACGAGCTCGTACTTCCCGATTCGGGGCGAGATTTCGACGAGGGAAAACGCGCAACTGTGTCCTTGACGGGGGGGGACAGCTTTTGGCGGGTGATCAAGGGCGTTATAAGCAATCGGCTTCGGCGGTTTCTCATACCTGCAGCGACTTCCATCCTCAGTTTCTCTATTCTTTCATTGAAGTCCCTAGAGGCCAAGAAGCCAGGATGAGATCACACCGGACATCTTGCCGCACCGCCGGATACATCGCCTTGCTCTTCTGCTTCGTCTTGATACAAAGTAGCCAACAAGAGATAATCCCGTCTTCCCAGGATGCCTCCCTTTCCGAGACAAACCTGCATAGCATCGATTCCGTGCCCGGAAACCAGGCCTTGGAGAAGCGACGTCAACCGGACGATCAGCCCGAGCTGCCAGAGGGCTTCGTCCCTTCGGAGCTCAAAGCAGCCGGCCTCCAGCGCTTCCTAAGGGTGCAAGACTACTTCCAACCAACCGACGGCCCCATCTACCGCTCCTCATCCCCCTTCTACACAAAGCGCGACTCGACGCAGAAATGCAGGCCATCAACAGCAGAGTTCCTCAAAAGACACGGCATCAAAACCGTCATCAGCCTCAACAGCAGAGCCCGCAACGGCTGCTTCCGTCGCATGTACGAACAGTACGGAATCACGTACGTGGCCGTCCCCGTCTGGGACATGCGCGCCCCGACCTTCAAGGACCTGGATAACATCGCCCGGGCCTTTCAGACGGGGCGCCATCGGGGCGGCATCCTCGTCTGGTGCGGCTATGGCCATGGCCGCGCGGGGACGGCTATTACGGCCATGCAGCTTAGCGTTCAGGCTGTGCTGCCCCCCGAGAAGCGCGCGTTGGTGAAGAAGACGCAGCTCAAGGCGCTGCTGACGAAGAACCTGGTTGAGGTTAAGATGCAGAGGCGGATACTGAAGGATTATTATCGCCGTCTTTTGGCTCGTTGTTTGGCAAACAAAGACAGGAGGGCTAGTGTAGAGTCATAGCAGTGCTGGGAGAGCCTGTCAGGGGCTTGTCGAGATAGAGTAGTCAGTAATGACAACTGAAGTGATGGAGATTGTCCAAAAGGAGCTTGCTTAAAGGAAGAGACAAGTTCAGAGCTTAGTGTCTCATGGGAAGAGGTACAAAGGATCGAGTTCAGAACACTTGCAATAGAAATGGCTCTAGATCAGGGCATGAATCAACCCAGACACGTTCATGAGGAATCAACAAAATCTAGCCTGTCCAAGTCACGAATCCCCCGTTACATCACGAGTCGCGTTCCCACGACCATTCCTCAACCACACGAACCCCTTCTCATGAACGAAGTGAACCCAAAGCAGCCCTTGACAAACCACCAAGTAAAATGTAACATTATTATCATGATCAAATCCTATGTCCTAAACTTAAGCCACTTGTCTTTTAACAGAAATCCATCTCAACGCGCCTGACCCGACTCGTTCTTCGCCACCTCCTCTGACTGATTGATACGCTGGCCACCCCCCCAAACCGCCTCCTTGGCATCCTCCCAGACCGTCTTCGGGTCCGCGAGATTACGCGCCGTGTAGAAACGACGGAAGTTGGCAGGGCTTGGCAGGAAGTGCAACGTCTGGCCGTCGTCACCGTCAGTCGTGTACATGCTCTGCAGGTTGACGGCGCCGTCCACTGTCAACGGCAGGTCCTCCAGCGGCTTGGGCAGCGATTCGGCTGCCTTTTCGCGTTCCGACTGGCTGAGGGAGATTTCGTTGGTCGAGTCGAGAAGTCTCTCCTTTGCCTTTTTCATCATGGCTGAGAGCCCGAGGAAGGGTGCTACCTCGCCACCGCGAACGCCGCCGATGATGTCCATCTCGTCGAGACTGTGCAGTCCTCCAAAGACAATGGTCTTGACGAGGGCCTGCGTGGTCATGAGGTGAAGAAAGGCGGCGCAGGAAGAGTGGCAGATGCCGTTGCCGACGATGAGCATGTCTTCCACACGGAACGGTCGCTCCGGCGGCTTGTTGTCGTCAAAGGCATTATCGCCAAAGCCGGCAATGGGCGAATTGTTGGACTGGAGCAGGGAAATGAAGTTGAAAGGCGCCGTCACGGGCTGGCCTTCGAGTGTTGTATTGCTGAGAAAGTCCTGCGCAGTTGGGAATCCCGTCTTCAGGTCGGGTCTGGTGAGCGCCTTGTGGGCAAAAGTAAAGGCCTGATGCCTCGACTCGGACTCATTGAAGACGGTGTTAGCCTGAACCAAGGCCGTCACCTGCTCGGTCCGTCCAAGCCGGCGGTTCTCCGTCGGAACAATATCCGGGAACAAAAGGCCGAAGAGGTCAAGGTATCGAGCGAGATGGCCGCCGGGGTTGCTGGACACGTCGATGATTATCTTGGTGCGGCCCGACTCCTTGGCCTTTTGGAAGATGGTGTTGGTCAGGTTGTGGATGAGGACCGAGTACGTCCTGTCCTTCTCGGCAGAACCAAATGAGGTCAACTTCAAGACGACGGTCTCATTGTCGAGGTTGAAGCCCAGCATCTCGTTGAGGGGATCGTGCGCAAAGGGCTTGGGAAGATTCGGGATGTCGGGAAGCGTTCCGTTCCTGCGAGTGCGCGGCGGCGGAGGACCCTTTGGCACGCAGTACGCATCAAAGACTTCAGCCGGCGTCGTTTCATTGAAACGCTTCTTGCTATCGGCAAAGGCAATCGTCTTGGCCTCGACCGTGGTGCCATTATCGAAAGTGATGGTAGTCACATCAGCACCGGGCCATTTTCCGTGGTTGCTGACGAACTGTCCAGTCTTGAGCTGGAATCCGAACGCCGGGCTGACGAAGAGCTCGTTCCACTGGGCATCCCTACTCTGCGCGGAGGAGTCGAGGGCCCTCTTTTTGAGGAATCCCACGACGTCCTCGCCGTTGATGGTCTTGATGGGGGAGACCTTGTCGTTGTCTCCCTTGGCAAGATGTTCGACATCAGTGGCCGCATAGATCTCGGGAATTTCCAGGCCGTCCTTGGACACGGAGGCGATGCCGGGATGATCTCGCCGGAAATCGAAGATGGACAGCGAGCAGAGCTGCAAGCGGAGATGAGCATCATGAGCCTCTGTTATGGCGTTATTGATGGCAACATCGAAGTCGTACTGATTGTCGAAGTCGACTCGTTTGTCGACGTCTGTCTGATTGTCGGAGCCGACCACGAGATCACGCAGTCTTCGAGGGATGTCGATGGGTGGAAAGACCCACTGCACCGGGGGGTTCATGAGCAGGACGAGGGTCGACTGGAACCCCAGATACTTCAGAAGCTGAGGAACAAATCCTTCGGCGCGCTCTTTATCAAAAGGAATCGATTTGAGACAGTCATGGGCCAACCGGGCGGGGATAATTCGGCGACGGGGTTTTGTGCTGTTCTCTTGGCCTGGCTTCGGAGGCTCCAGCTCGCCATTGACTTCGCTGACGAGGGCACAGGCCTTGTTGATGTCGTTGTTAGGAGGCTCCTGGGCGCCGGCACCCAGGGCGAGAAGCGAAAGAGGTAGAAGAAGATGCATCACGAGCGTATTAGAATTCGATAATGGTGCCTGTCAAGAAAGTTGCCAAGACAGCGTCCTCTTTTTAAACCGACTGTCCATTCTATCCATCTTCCATAAAGAGACTTAGCGGTTTCGAATGCCGCCCATCCGCCGATGCCTTGGATAGGATCCTCCCCCCCAGAGTCAGGAGCCGGAGGGCCGTCACGCTAGCCAGCCGTCAAAACAAGCGAGTTGAGTCGCATCACCGTCTGAGCTGCCATTCTACCGTCCGTCTTGTCTCTCGGCTGTATTAGGACCGGCTTCGTGACTCTCGCTCGTCTTCGTAGCCGGCGGCCAGGTTTCATCCGGTGTTGCCCTCCCGTTTTGCGATGGCGGAAGAGACCTCCTTGCAGCTTAGGCGAAAGATTTGGAATCTCGAGGACCAGGCAGTGAAGCCAGCTCGGACAGCGGTAACCCCTGTCACGACTGACTTGTACCCCTGATGCAGTTGCAATCGTCGTCTAAAGTCGACACGAAGGTCGGACGTAAAAGGTTCGGAGACTTTCGGCTAATTTGAACGCAATCTATGTTCTCTCATGCAGCGAGATGCGGCTCTCCTTCCCCACGGAGTTGCTCAGTCTTATCGGCATTCACGTTGCAGAACTCGTCAACGTTAACGGCTGGAATCCAGGTTAGTTTCACCTGGCACTAAGCCTCAAAACGAGTCGGGATTATCCCCGTCCAAGTCGGCGTGCGAGGGAAGCCTAGCCATGTTTCCAGCTTAGCTCGACAGACTCGTCGTGCCGGACCGGAAGCTAGCTCTAGATCCCGTCCCGCGGGTGACTGAGCTCTAGTCATGGGCTGGTGTCAATGCTTCACTCTTTTCGGATATAGACGGCGGATGGGCTTCCGTCTTCTCGGATGCTAGCGTTGCCGACGTCTGAGTGCTTCTTCGCCTGTGTTTGATCGGGTGAGATGCGCTTTGAATGGTCCGGGTGTGATCATCTGATTGAGATGAGATGAAACAAAGATGATAGAGTTGATGGAAGCAGTAGACTAGTCGAGGAGGAAGATGGTATCTAGCTAGAAAACGAGACATGTGGCGATCAGTCGTTTCCGTGAGGAGAAAGCGCGTCAATGACGCGACGTCACGTGACGGTCTGTCAACTAAAGACTCCGACCGTCACCATTGCCAACCTCATCCAAACATCCCCCCAAAATGGTACGCATCCATCTTCCCACCTCCGAAACCTACCCTAGACACATGCCTAACCTCAGCAGAACAAAGACGGCACCTTTACATACGTGCACATGCACCGCTCCTCAGACGCAGACCTCTTCGACGACTTCTGCAAAGACGCGCTCCCGCCCGACGACGTCTACGTCCCGCCCGCCCACCGGCCCATCAACCCAGAAGACGAGGACGACGTCGTTCCAGACCAGCACGCCGCCTTTGGCATCCAGCGCGCTACTCAGCGCGTCACCGAGCCGGCTTGGAAGGATCTGGGGCTCGCAGACTTGATGCGTCGCGGGCCGAAGGCGCAGACTGCTGCTAAGCGGCCGAATGCGAGCCGTGCACCGCGGTGATTTCTTAGGACGGTGTTTATTGGCCTCTTGGGCTTTGACTTGGCGTTGGGGCTCTGTTGGTCTGGGTTGAGGACGGTGAAGTTTTAAACGGGAACATGGGAAAGGCATATGCTGCTCCAGGATGCCCTGAACATGAAAAGGCGAACCAAGCCAGTACAGACCTATAAACAAACGCCAAGCTCCAAACCATCTTGCACCAAGAGATATCCTGGCAACGCCGCCACCCCCCAGCAACGCCTCGAGCAACCAGCTCCTTTCCCGCAAGCCGCTACGACTTGCCCAAAAACGCCTCCCTATCAACAACCTCCTGTCGAAACTTGACGAGAAAGACCGTCTTCCCAGGCCACATATCGCCCTCAGCCACCGTATGAGCCGTAACCTTGGCGCCAAAGTCGGCACCATCGCACACACCCTCCACAACACCAGCGACAAAGGCAGCACAGTTAAGCTGGCTCATCTCGCGCGGCACGCTGATGAACTGGTTGACGAGCGGCTCGTTGTCGATAATCATGTACTCGTCCGGCGTATCCGGGTTGTTAGACTTCTCCAGCCTGTCCGCCTGCCGCCCAAACAGATGCTGCCACACGCCCTGCTTGATAAGATGAAGCAGCGAGATGATACTCAGCGGCCGTAGCTGCGTCCGCGCCGGCTCGCGGTATAGCAAGAGGTCGAGCAGCTTGACGCCAATCGGGTAGCCTTGCGCGTTGAGCCGCGCCTCCAGCTCCTGGATCCCCTTGACACGACGCTGTGCGTACGTCACCATCTCGAGAACCAGGTAGGCGAAGCTGGCCTGGCTGAGCTCCGTCGTTCGGCTTCGGTTCAGCGACCGGTGGTAGATGGTTTTGCCGTTGCTTGGGACGCGCAGCCCCGGCGTGGCCGTTTCTTTTACCGGGGGGATCCCGGCCATATTGATGTTTCTGACAGCTTGATTCTTGTGAGACTCGATTGCTGAGGTCTTGACGATGCGACGGCTGGTTGTTCTCGTTCACCTGAAGCTGCGGTTCGAGGTTGGCGGGCTTGAGTCGGCATATTCATCACGTGATGCTTTACGGTAATGGTCACGTGCTATCTGCCTCTTCATGGCTGGGCTGACGATGAGTCTTTTCGCATCAACGGCAAACAGGCTCTTGACCCTGTCGAGGGAACACGTCTCCTATGCGGCTGGATTTGGAAAAGTTGCCCGAGAAAAGAAAGATGGTACGATTCTCTTGGGGTCCATCCTCGCATAAGCCCCCAAGGGGCAGCTCCTCGGAATCTACATGGATGGTGGCAACTCGGACTCAAGCTGAATGTCGCATCTTGACTACTACGACGTTTCCACAGTCTCTGCCAGCAAAACATAGCCAAATTTTTATCTGCTTCGCTTGACGGACGCACTTTGAAGACGAGTTGTGGCAAGAGGGTCGGCCTGGTAAGAGTTTTGACACAAACTTCGCTATCGTCTTCCGTATACGAGGACTATAGCGCAGTTTGTGTCAAAACTCCAATGCGCCGAAGGGATGAATGGGCTGACACCAAGAGCACAGTAAAGTCTTCTGCACCAAGTCAGCCTCAAACCGGTCACTAACCCTCCCTGTCAACTACCCATGACCCAGCGTAAAGTCATCATGATGGCCAGCTCGCCCAGAGAAGCTACTATAGATCCCGCCTCGCCTTCTTTGTCCGCCAGCGGCGCAGCAAAGGCGGCACATGACGGCTGTGCTACCGGGTTGGACGGGTCGCCTTGTTGGCATTGTGCATTGCGGCTGATGACGGTCGCACGGGATCGAGGATATACCGAGACGACACTGAATTTGGCTCTGTAGACGACTGGTCTCTGCTCATGAGGCTGTCTTGATATCCAGTTAACGAGAGAGTTCTTGAGTAGGTAGGGACTTGCAAGTCTTCCCGTTACAAGGCGTCAACGAAGAAAGCCTCTTCGAAACCCCCAAACAAACCCCAAAACCCCCAAACCCCAAATCCCAAACAAGATAAAGACATCAATCTGAATCCGAAATACGGCCCCAGTGACGGCTGTCGAACCACACCAGCTGAGCCCAACCCTCGTCACCACCGCCCTCAGCCCGCAAGCCTCACCCACAACCAAGATTCCCGTCTACATGTCGTGTAACGACGAAGAAGCGGCGCAGAACCTGATGGCTGGCTCTCGGTAGATACGTCATGACTGCTTTCAAACCGGCCGCCACGTCAGACGCGTCGGCTGAGCCGTCTCAGCCCCGGTGGTGGGGGGCTGGGACGACGACTTGGAGATGATGGGCTGCTTGTTGATTCCGGGGCTGGACGGAATGGGGGTGGGTTTGGAGATTGGGGGAGAGGTGTTGTGCTGCTTATGGCTTGGGTGGTTGATGAGGCTGGGGGTATAAGAGGGCTGACTCTCCTCGATGATCGTCTTCATCCTAGCTGCAACTTGACAGCAAGACTCCATCTCAACAATAAAAGCATTCTATCTCGTCACGATGCGCCTCTCAAGCCTCACCACTACCCTCCTCGCAACCACCGCCTTCGCGGCCCCCCACACCAAAGAAAACCAACCCCAAGACATCAACTCCATCCTCCCCCCCCTCGTGCCCATAAACCCTCACTTCGGAGACAAAGACCTCATAACTCGCCTCATGACGGCCCCCACCCAAGTCGACCGCTTCAGACTGCTCGATCAACCGGGCGACTTCATCTTCGACTTCAACGGCAACAGCACCACGTCCGGTCCCCGTACTCAAGGCCGCGGCGGCTTCACCCTCGCCGCTACGGCGCACACCATGCCGGCTCTCATCGGGAATGGAGGAGCCATGACCGTTGGCTTCGTGGGTCCTTGCGGGATGAACACGCCTCATGTTCACAACCGGGCGACGGAGCTCAACATCGTTGTACAGGGCAGGCTGGCGACCAACTTTATGATAGAAAACGGCGGGAGACCACTCCAGAATCTGCTTTCTCGCTTCCAGATGGCCGTCTTCCCTCAGGGCGCCATCCACATGGAGTTCAACCCGGACTGCGACGACGCCGTCTTCGTCGCCGGCTTCAACAACGCCGATCCAGGCGTCGGGCAGATTGCGCAAAACTTCTTTATCCTGCGGCCGGATGTCGTCAGCGCTACTCTAGGGGGGGTGCCGACCATCAACGGTAAGGATATAGAGACGTTTCGCGGTATGATTCCTGCAAATGTTGCTCTGGGTGTCGATGCCTGCTTGGATAAGTGTGATATTAAGCGGAATGAGAAGAGGAGCGTTGATGAGGTGCTCGCCGAGTCTGCAATAAGCATGTGAGCGATAGAAAAACTACGATATCTTGATACATAGTCATATTAATATATATTTGATGATTGCTACGCAGTCTTCAAGGGTCTTGACAGTAGCACATACCCTTTTATCGTCTCACTCTTCTTATTTCTTCCGCATTTAGCTACGGATGTATGAGCTCTAGGGAACGAAGGGGACGAAGGGGACGAAGGGGACGAAGGGGACAAAGGGGACGTAGTAACTAAAGGCGTTATGATTACTTTCAAGATTGGCCTTCGTACGAGTTTCGTAGGACACATTCCTCTAGTTATTACCTGCATATTCATCGCTATCCTATCTAGATTGTAAAAGTCAATCTTTACCCTCCAGATCTACAGCTGTCCCTCGAGATCGATCGCTAACCCTAACATAACGTGTCATCACTCCTTAACATCAGGCCACACAGGATACTCCCAGGGAATCTCAGGTTCCTCACAACCGTCAAATTTAAACAATAGCATCCCCCCCGATTTGGCCCCTATCACCACCTTGTTCCCTTGCACTTGAATAGTCTCTTGGAATAATAGATATGCAGGGTGAAATTTTGGTGGCACAAAGATAAATGGCCGCCCCTGGTGAGTTATCCAAAGATCCACGTTACCGTCCTCGATATCGCAGTGACAGACGCAGCGGCGGCGGCAGGTTATCAGCAGTGGACCCGAGGTCCGAGACTTGGAGCATCCGCACAAGCACTGGCAACTACCAGTCTGCTTGGCAGTCTTCCGAAGGAACGTGACCCCGTAAGGGGGACAGGAAGGAGGCCACGGTAAGTCCTTGTTCGAACTCAAAGATCGCATGCCCCTATTCGTGAGCACAAAGTCGGAGCTTGACCCAAACTGCAGCGAGGCGAAGGGCCCATCATGGAAGTAGGTTCCCACACACTGTTCTGTTTTGATGCACCAGATTCTAAGCCGTCCATCGGCCGAAGAAGATAGGAATTCATCTTCCTTGGGAAGGAATGCGAGACTGTAGACGTCGGAGCAGGCCTTGGAAAGGAAAGTCTTACAGCTTTTGCGATCATGCAATTCTTCGTCGTCGCTGTCGTCCGATTCTTCGTCGTCGCTGTCGTCCGATTTTTTGTAGTAGCTGTCGGCCAAGTCCCGAAGATAAATTTTTGAACCACCTCTGCTGTACAACAGATAGCGGCCTGTGGGCGAGAATGTGACACCTCCAGTAAGGGATCCCCGTTGGAAGCCTCTGTAACTCACTGACGACACCATCAGCTCGCTGTTCTCTTCCAACTCGGCCATGTCCCAGACTTCGATGGCGTTTGACTGGTTCACGAAAGCCACCCGGGTTCCGTCCTTTGAAAACACCATAGACTCTATACTGGGTTCGGTACATGACCGGGAGAGGCTCACTTCTCCCGGTGCGCCTAGAGAATCCACGGTTCCCACTATGTCTAAACTATTCCCACCTGACGCAATGAGCAGGCGTCGCGAGTCTGGCGAGAAGTTAAGGCACGTGTTATAAGGAATGTGGCAGGGCGAATCCAATGTCCACAGTGAATCGCCTTTCTCCCCGTCCCAAAATGTGGTACGGGCGTCAGAGGCGCAGGCGATATAGCTTCCGTCTGGAGAAATAGCCACCTGGGAAATGGGTTTGCGACGGTCGCTCACTTCTCGACAACGGTCTGGATCCGGGATCGACGCGTTCCAAATATAGATGGCGCCCCTCTCCAGTGACGCCAGCTGTCTTCCCGAGGGCGAAAAGGCGAAAGAAACGATTTCGTCTTGGCTCCTCTGGATCAGGGTTGTGATCCGACCATCTTGTAGTCTCCGTATAACAATCCGCTTGTCTCGCACTACCCCTCCCAATTGCGAACCGTCCGGAGACAACAAGGCCGATGTGAGTTTGACATCCTTTTTGCTTAAAACCGCTCTGTCTTTCTCTGGCTCCGAACCCAGCTTCCACAGGTGCAGACCTTCATTCGAACGTATCATCAGATCATTCGCAGAGAAGTGGAACGACCGGAACCTTTCGAATTCCTCCGTGATAGTGCAAGTCAAGTCGCAGTCCGACACCCTCAGGATCCTGAGCTTTGGCATCGACATCGGTATTGATCTTCGGTCTGGTACTGAGCCAATCGCTAGCAACGACGAGTCTTCAGAGAAGGCCATATCGAACAAGCGGTCCCCATCACTTCTATAGAAACTGGTCTTGCCATCTTCCAAATTCCAGATGATGACCTGCAACTCCGAAGCTGCTGCCAACACGGTCCCACAAGGTGAGTATAAGACTTTTTTTACACGATATTTGTTAGCTTCTTTTGGACTCATTTCTGGAGGGTAGAAAGTCTTGGTCTCCAGCAGTAAGTGAGTAGTGCTATCCCAGATCTTGACGTGAGCATAATCAGCGATGGCCAGTGTCCCCTTGGGCGAGAACGAGAAGGACTCTATACTGTCCTTCGCGGTAATGGTGTTCTGAACCTCGCCTGTACGGGCGTCCCAGAAGTGAAGAACCTTTGATCTCACGGGTGCCACAATGAACCGGCCGTCCGGAGAATAGTAGCAATTGCCATCCAAACCTTGCCACTCGATGTTCAATTCCTCGAAACTCAGAGTCGGCTCCACCAGGGCATCGGTCATGAGCCGAGGGAAATTTGACCGCAAAAGCCTTTGCTTGATGTCGCTCCTGCTTGGATAAAATAGGAGCGAGTTTTTCACCTTGAGACGTGGCGGACCCGGGGACATCTGGTGAAAACGGAGAATACGGATGGCTTCCTGGATGTGCTCAAGGCAACTTTGGACTTGTTGGTTCGTTGCATTCGGCGGGAATTCAGAATGAAGAGACGGATTAGTGATGTTCGAAATGACCTGCTGGGGAGTTGCAGGCAGACTCCAACTTCCCCGATGGATGTATGAAGAATTTTCGGGAAACAGTACCTTTAAGCTAGCTTCGACGTTCAACATCTTCAAGATAGCCTGGGACGGACGTCGAATGAGGGAAATGCTCTCTAGCCATTCGAGTAAGAAGTTCTCCAGTAAAGTGGCGACAAGTTCGATGTTCGTCTCTCCTGGTTCGATCCCACAGAAGTGTGTCATCCAGTGATCAACAGCGTAGTGAGAAGATGCCCCGACGATGTCCTGGTCCCCGAACAAGGTCGAAAGCAGCTTCAGGCAGCCTTGAGTCATTCGGCCGTGTACGTCGGAGACGACCCCCTCTTTCTTCGCCGCCGTTTGAAGGAAGACTCTGGCTGAGTTGTTCACAAAGTAGGCTCGGTCGTCTCGCAACGCAAGGAACGTAACGCATTTCTTGACAATCAGATCCCTGAGGTCGACTTGCGCGGGCAAGCAGAGTAGGTCGTTCAGCTCGGAAAGACGTAGCGGACGGGAGGCCAAGGCGCATGCGTAGAGGACTTGCTTGCAGGTGTCGTTCGAGGGCTGGGAGGCCATATCATCAAGAGCGTGCTGATAGAGTGACTGAAGGCCTTTGGGTAGCCGGTCGAGAATCTGAAGCGCATCACAAGGGGCATCGTGGGACTGAATCGTTAGGCAGGCCAGGTCAATCCACAAGAAGTTGTCGCACGACTTCTCCACAAGCTTCGCCTGAACGCATCTAAGCTTCTCCTGAACGGAGTCTTCGCCAGCATGGGGTACGGTTTCCGACATCCTATTGGCGGCATGCTCCTCAATGGCTGGACGCAGACAACCTGTGATGGAACCGAGTCCGAGGTGCAGCCAGTTGCTGTCGAGCCATCCACCCACATTGGCCGAGTCGACAGAGATCAGCCACCTGACTTGTCGAGACGGTCCGGTTGACCAGATCAACTTGAGGAGGCAGTCGAGTGAGCTTTTACCGATGGGCTCGGCGTTATCAGTCCAGCACTCATCCACCGAGTCGATGACGATGAACGCCCTCTTGAACAAGTCGCTGGTAATCATTTGATGAAACACGTCGCAGATGGCGGGGAAGTCAAGCACAGTACTGAAATCAGTTCTCTCGAGAGACCTTGCTTTCCGTTTTAACAGATCCTTGAGTCGTGGATGGCGCTCGATAATCTGCTCCGTCAAGCTGTGGATTACCGAAGCGACGTTGTCCTTACTCTCCTCTCCGCTCCCGCAGAAACAGTGGTAGACATCGGCTCTAGAAATTTCAGTCTCGGAAACCATGTGCCGCACGATCGATGCGAGGACTTCTGTCTTTCCAGCGCCAGGTTCGCCGCTGATGCACAGCAGCTGGTTATTCTCTTCCCATTCCCAATCCCAAAGTGCCGAATACTCGGGCGTCGTACACAGCCTCTCTTGAATGCTTTTCCCACACGAGGATTCGGTCCGCAAATGGGGAAGAGGACTTTGCGGGTCGGCGATGTCTAAGTCCATTGGAGCATCCCGGCTTTGAGTTGTCTTTGCTGAATCGACGTCTCCATCTGCCGAGAACATGTCGTTCAGACGATCAACAAACGCGAGCTGCGGTCCCAGCTCTTGTTCGATCTCCTCGGTGCCGCAAAGCGCTTTCTCCAGTTTAGCAAGTTCTGATGTGAACTGCCTCCCACCGGAATGGATGAATTGTCGAGCGGAAAGTCTTTTTCTAAGAGCCCCCACGATACTGAAAGCAAAGGCAAGTACTGCCGTGTAAAGATCGAGGAGGACATACTTCAAGCGGGACTTTTCCTTCTCGTCCTCGCAACCGTGGCTGGTCATCTGTCTCGGTAATTCGCAGTAGCATTGCAACTTGAACAGAATCAGGAGGAGGCTGCGTTGAGCTTCTCGAGCCAGTGGTGATGATACCATGTCGCCCGTGTTACAGCTCTCTGAAGCGAGGTACGCTGCAATCCAGCAGGTGCTGGCTCCCGCATATTTCCTAGAGAGACGAGCAATCAGGGCATGATCATGGCTGTTAGTGATGCCGTTTGTCTTTGAGAGCCAGCGCTCCAACTCCTGTTTCATGCTCTGAACGTGGGCCGACATGTTGTCCGACAAACTGTAGTTGACACCTTGGTGCTTAATCTCTTCATCGCCAAGGCATCGTCGCCACGATTTCCAAAGATTTGGAAAGTCGACTCTGACCCTTTCGTATGCCGCATCCCAGAGTTGAGCCAGTTCATCGTCGTACGAGACGGGCGACTCGCTGGGAGACGTAACCTGCTGATCGTCCACTACATCGCCATCAGCTTCACGTTGTCCAACGGACGCTCTTTCAGACTCACTTTTTAACGGATCCGATGCACCTTCAGGCAGAGACTGGTCAAGAGGCTCGCTCATGGTGGCAGCAGAGATGAGACACTCGAGTAAGAAAAGTTGTGCTCCCGCAATGAAAGGGGCTTTTTATATCGACAAAGACGCCCAAATTAAGCATAGTCACAGCATGAGTGGTCACAGAGTGTAAAAATGGATGATGCGAAGAAAGGTGAAAAGATCACGCGAGGTCACATGGCCGCGCGCCTGGGCCTACCTATGAGTCACAGCAAGGACCGCTCCCGCACAATGACGTTGATAAAATGAGCATGGCTTGCATTCAACCTTCGTCGCTACTCATAGTCTCCTAGTCCTAGATGCCGTTCCCCCAACAAAAAAATGCAAGTCGGGATGCTGTTGTTTGGGAGGATCCTAAAGAAGAAGAAGAAGACGACGAGGAAGACGAAGGGGACGAAGGGGACGAAGGGGACGAAGGGGACGAAGGGGACGAAGGGGA